>PVIR01016531.1:0-36480 GCA_004026965.1 Petromus typicus | reverse complement strand
GCCTGTAATCCCAGCACTCGGGATGCAGAGGCAGGAGGATTGCTGTGATGTGAGTTTGAAGTTGAACTCAGGGCCAGCCTGAACCACAAAGCGAGACCCTGTCTCCAAAAACCTAAAAAAAAAAAATGTATATATATATATATATATATATATTAAAGAAGACTGATTTAATATTAAAGGAAGATTATACTGAGAAAAGGCTGGGAAACACTTTGCCTTGTAGGGGAAATGAGTAGACAGAACCAGAAGTATAGGGAGGGCGACAAGATTTACAGGGACAACGATTCTCCATGACCTTCCCAAGTGGTGTCCAAGGCTTGTAGAGTCGCCGTGCTCTCTCTCCTCCCCCCACCCCTGAATGCACAGGCCGATTTCATCAGCATCTGGCTGGCCTGGGTCCCCTGGCTGGGTCATGCAGAGCAGTAGATGGGGTCAGAATACCAGCTCTACAAATGGCCAAGGACCTTCCTGGTCCCTTGTCACAGATCGCAGACATCTTTCTCAAGGCTGCAGTAGGTACTTTACTTCAACTGGCCCCAGCTCTCCTCCTAGAAACCACACACCACTTCAGTGTGTCCACTGCATCTGTCTGGGTTTCCATTTTATTTATTCATCTTTTAATAAAAAATGATTCTGGGGCTAGGGATTTGGCTCAGTGGTTCTGGTGCCTGTCTTGTAAGCGCAGGGGCTGGGTTTGATCCCAGAAACCACATACAATACTGAGCATGGAGACTCACGCCCAAAAGCAACCAGTATCACACACCACAGTGCCAGGGATGGTGGCTCACGCCAGTAATCCCAGCACTTGGGAGGCAGAGACAGGAAGATTGCTGATTTTTTTTCTCAAAAAAAAAAAAAAAAAAGAGTCTTGTTTACAAAAAAGCATTCATAACCCATAAATCCTATAGACTGGCATGAATACAGGATAGAAATTTCTTTAGATGTCAGTCTATACACAAGGTTCATAAGGTGAGTTTTTCAATTAACTATTGGCAAAAGCAAAGTCCATGTCATAAGGGCACCTTGCGATCCTGACCACGTGTAGGTATATGGCACCTGATTCTATAGACAGCCAATCAACTGGGCTCCAAAAGAATACAAGGAGAAGTTGTTGCAGTTAGCACAGCCTCTGATGGGGTAGGAAGATACTGTAAAATGCTTGCTCAGGTACTTGGAACTCTGTCCAGTAAAGAAAATGGGAGCTCTCCCATTTATCTGCTCTGTTTTCTTTAGCTCTCAACCTAGAGCACTTGGAAAGATACACATCTAGAATAGATATCAACATGGCAAGCTGAGGGAGAAAGGTAATTAATATTTTGTTAAATTCTCCAATCACAATGTTTTCACACATGCTAGCAAGCCCCGCGGATCCTCCAAACTGAATACAAAAGTGGTGGCCAGATGTTTTGAGTGGGGAGAAGAGGAGAAAGTTAACGTCTGCCTTTCCACCCGGCTGAATGGACGACCCGCTGTCATTTAACTGAATTTTTCCTACAGTACTCTGCTCAAGGTCTCCTCATCTGACAAGAAATGTAGGTGCAGTGTTTCCATTCTGTTTCTAAACCCTAAGGCAACCCAATGAGCAACTGGAAAAAGACATAATTTAAGACATTTCCATTTCAAAGACTTTCCTGTCAGTCCTCTTCAGAGACCAGGGTGCTCTCAGAGTGCACGTGCACAATAAACTACCGGAGCTGCGGCAGACACAGGAAGCCAGCAGGTCTGTAATAACAATTTCTAAAACAAAGGAAAAGGGAAAGAGTGAGGGATGAAGGGAGAGAGAAGAAGGGAGGGGAAGGAAAGAAGTGGGCCAGTAGGAGCAGGGCTTTGTTCTTCCTGGCTACGAGAGGGCTCCTAATCCTCAGGGCCTCCCTTCTGCGCTGAGGAAACCCCAACTCCCTCATGACCCTGGCAACACCGCTGCAACTCGACTTTCTTGCCACAGCCTGATTACAAGCCACAAGAATGACCAAGTTTCATGGTTTTTAAATAATGGGCAAACCCAGGTGGTGATAATGAAGCCAGTGGTCCAGCCAGGCCACTGGCTTACAAGTCAGGGGTAAGAGGAAGGCCAGCTGCACTCTGGAGCGCGGAGCACCTTCACCTTCACAGAAATGGAACACAGGACTTTTCCAGTCCAGTTCTGGGGCCTGGAAACGGCCTAGCACAATGGCCACTAAGTAAAATTGTCACACAAAAGTGGTGGAAAACTGGACCTCTCAGCACAGACAGGGACGTGGCATATATCATGGGCCATGATTCAGTGCCCTGGTTTTACCTCCTATAAAATGCAGGAAATAGAGCCTCTGCTTTCTGAGAGACAGAGAGAGTGAAGCATTTCATGTTTGTAAGGGTTTCTTGCATGCGTGGCACAGAGTCATCCACCCAATTAATTTTTTTTTTTCAGGCTTTTTAAGGCAGAGTCTCGCATTGTAGTTCAGGCTGGTCCTGAACTCAGCCTTGAACTCACAGCAATCCTCCTTCCTCTGCCTCCCAAGTTCTGGAATTACAGGCGTGAGCCACCACGCCTAGCACTGTGGTATGTGATACAGATTGCTGCTGGGTGTGAGTGACCATGCCTGGCACTGCTGTATGTGGTTACTGGTGATTGAACCCAGGACCTTGTGCTTGCAAGGCAGGCTCTGGAACCACTTAGCTAAATCCCCAGCCTCCAATTAACTCTTATTGTCAGTACTTACCCCAGTCTTTGTTAGTCGTATCCATTAAAACCAATGACACATTAAACTGCAAGCCTTGAGGAGACTGAGCAGACACTTACCTTTCTAAAAAGTATTCAAGGAAAAGAATAAAATGCCTCTACTCCATGCAGATGGACCAGCAGACCACAGATGGGAAGTCTCCAGCCTGAATTGGGACCAAAGACAAAATCTGAGTGAGACATTAAAAACACTCCATATTCCTTTGAGAGGAATCACTCATCTACTTTCACAGACCACCTTTCCTCTAAAATCACAGTACGAATTTTGAATGACTCCAGGGATGACAAAGAACCAGATTATAATCACAGTCACTGTCTTGTAAGTTCCACCAGAGCCATTGCCTCTGAGAAACACAGGCCCCCAAGATAATGTGACACAAATGGATGCCACCTGAGATAAAGAGTCTGCCTCTCCTGGGAACAGGAAGTGGCAGCAGATGACCCTGGGCAGAGGCAGAGGCAGCCTGCTGACCCAGAGTTACCACATACAAGACATCGAGGACGAGGAGGAAAGTAAATGTTTAAATACGTGCCTTAAGGGAAGCAAATGGCAATTATTTTTATACAGATTTAATTCTCTCATGAATACTTTATGAGTGTTGGCAAGTTCTACTGGAAAAGCAAGGGACTGTTAGTGAAGGGTTCAGTTGCAAGTGTTCCCCAGTGCTCTGGGAAGTAACACTCAACAAAGGGTCGGTTAGCTCACAGCCTTCTCCAGAGACAGACAGCATTCAAGACACCGCGTAAGAGATAGTGAGCTATTACATCCACATACATAACCCTTTGCACTTTGGTACCCACAGCATCCAGTAGCCTGTATCATAAAGAGCCTTTCCAGTGGAAAGTAAACACACAGAGCCAAGGAGTGAAATTTTTTCTCTTATGCTAAAAGTGATTTTTTTTTTGTTTTTTTGTTTTTTTTAAATTTTTTTTCATTTTTTAAAAATCTTTATTGGTACATTAAATATACACATCATGACTGCACTCCATAACGGGGATTTGTACCAGTATAAGACACAACTTAACTCTCATTTTTTTCCCATAGCCCTACCCACCCTACCCCCCCATATACATAAAATTTGTTTCCTTTCTTTTTTGTTACAATCTCAACATAAAAGTGAATGTTTAATATACTCTTGTTGACTTGAAAACAATTCATGAAACTTGAGGAAAGAGTCTAAAGAAGAGAAGTCACTGTGGAAGAATGTTCTGGATGGTGGGCTGCACACTTTCCTGTGATACACAGGTGAGTCAGGCTGGAGAAAAGACCTGCCAGCCCCAGGCTCTGCCTTATTTCTCAGAAACCCAACTCACTCGCTCTTGCAGTTCTTAACTGTGTAAAGTGAAATCTCCCTAACAGCTTGCTCTCTGAATCTTCCAGCTGGCTCAAAAGCCGGCCGCCGCAGCCAGGTGGCCCAAATTCAACCCCAGCTGCACAGCTATCAGCTTTGCTTGTTGCTGTTAGGAAACAAATCACTTCATCTTTCTTTGCCTCAATTTCCTTATTTTTAAAATGTAGATATTAATTCCCTTCACCTCACAGGGCAAGTGTAAAGATTAGATGAGTTCACTGATATAAGGTCTTTGAATTGTGCCCGGTTGGTGCTCAGTAAAGAATACTGTCTTGTAAATATCATTATCAACATTATGCCTTTGCTTTAGTTTGGCAAATTTTCCTAGTTTATGCCTGAGATTTTCATATAAGCTGAGGTAAAGGCTGAAAGGAGGAGGTCAGTGAATTTTTTTTTTTTTTTTTTTAGGTTTTTTGAGACAGGGTCTTGCTTTGTGGTTCAGGCTGGCCCTGAGCTCAGCCTCAAACTCACATCACAATCCTCCTGCCTCTGCCTCCCGAGTGCTGGGATTACAGGCGTGAGCCACCACGCCTGGCACTGTGGTATGTGGTACTGGTTGCTGCTGGGTGCGGGTCTCCACACCCAGTATTGTTATGTGGTTACCGGGGAATAGAACCTGGGTCCTTGCGCTTGCAAGACAGGCGCCGGAACCACTGAGCTATCTCCCCGGCCCTTAGTGAATTTTTAAGAAGGTAGATATCAGAAGCTACATAGCTCCACAAAAATGAATTTCTGGGCTAGCTAGTCAAGGAAAGTTGCTTTGGTTGTCTGATCTGGCAGGAAAAAAATGCAGGCTAACAGGAAATAACAGACTGATAAAAAAAAATGACTGAGGTCTGGATCAATAGACACCAAATCAGGAGTCAGTGGCATCTCTTGATGCTACTTTCCCACCAGCATCTTCCTTGTTTCTGGGCTATTCTAACAGCAAAACTTCTCCAGAGAGTTCTCTGCACTAGATGTGCTCAGCCCCCATCCCCAGCCCCACTCACATTCACCTCCTCCACTCCACAGATGGCGCTCAAGGTCGCACTGACCTCCACATTGCTAAATCTGAGCTTCCAATGTTCTTGGCCCATCAGCAGCATTTGGCGTGGCTGATCATTTCATCCTCAAAACTTCCTGGGGCCTCATTTCTAGAGTTCCACACTCTCTCACTGTATTCTCTTTCTCATTATCCTCTTCTGGGTTTGTTTTGTTGCTAGTACTCAGGAGTTAGTCCCCAACTTATTTTTGTTATCTTTGGAAACTTCAGTCTCATAACTCATAACATTTTCGTGCTGGATACTTATAATTTTATAATTGCAGCCCAGATTTGTTTCTTAAACTCCTGGCTCTTATATTCAATGACCCACTCAATATTTCTACTTAGATACTGAGCAGCATCTCAAACTCAGCATGTCCCTAGCTTTATTCTTGATCATCTTCACACAACTTGTCCCACCAATGCCTGTTCCCTTCTCTCTCCATCTTTCTGATCGTTGGAGCCAAAGCTCTTAGGACCATTCCGAGGTTCTTCATCCTCTCACACATCATCTCCATTCACTTATGAAGTTCTATTGCCTCTGTGTTTAAAATATACCCAAAATCTGACCGTTTCCCACCCCTTCTACTACTCTAGTATCGTTCATCATCCTCTCTGACCCAGTGACTGCTAAATTAATCATCGGAGTTAGCCTCATCTGACTGCCCACTTCTACCTTTGACTCTTCAACAGAGTCCATTCTCAAAACAGCAGCCAGCAATACTTTTAAATGTAAGATCCTGTGCTTTCTCCACTAGAAATGGGCTTCCCATGTTACCCACAGGAAGTACACATCTGCTGACAGCCTGTGTTGTCCAGCCTTCTGCCATTACTGTTCTGGCAACAAGTGTACTGTCCTACCTCATGGCTCTACCAGCCATCCTGCCATATAAGGACCACGCCAGGCCAGTCCCCATGTCAGGGATGGTATACTGGTCATTCATCCCCTTTACCCAGAATATTTTCCCTCGCACCTCTGCACTGACTCTCAACCTTCTTCAAAGACTTTGTTCCAAAGTTACCTTCTGAAGGTACCTTTTCACAGTGATGCCAATCCTTTTGGAGCTCTCAGTGATACAAAAGTCTGCTGTGGCACACACATGCCATCAGTTTACCACCACTCTTGTAAATGTCTAGTTTCCCCTTTCTGACACACATTTTCTTTTTCTATAGCACTCATAACTCTTTACAGCAATATTTAAAGCCCTTATAATACAGTATGTTTGTATATTTATCATGTTCATTATTTATCATTTCCTCCTGCAAGAGTCAGAGCTCCAAAATGACAGGGATCTTTGTGTGCTTTGGCAGAATCCCAAGCTAGAGAACAGTGCTTGGGAAACAACAGGCACATGGTAGGTGATTCCTTCTTCTCTTGAATGAATGAATTCGGCCTGCGGGGTTAGGAGAAAGCAATGGAAACCCAAACTAATTCTATGTTTTACATATCTTGCTCCATTTGGAGTTTGGAAAGCAATTACAAGGAAACATGGATACAACTTTGTATTCCCACTCTCCAATATACCTTGTTGGGTTTTTTTTAGTGAGAAAGGGTCTCAAAAGAAACTCTCCAAAAAGGTTCTGTGCATTGATAAACACTTTTAAGAATCAATCTTGCTAGATGATAAAACATGGGACTTTGTGACACTGAGTAGGTACAGTAACAAAATGTCCAACCCAGGAAGAAATAAGATCCCAGTAGTAGTTTCTGTAGGGACTAGAGTTAGAGGAGTAACAGAGCTCTTGTAACTCTAATTCTTGGTCACAGTTATTTGTGGACGAAAGTGCTAAAAAGTAAGGCCCAAAGGCATCTGCGTGCTTGGGAAATTTCTCCCAGTGAATGCAAAAAGGTCTATCTCGTTTCCACTGGGGAAGCAAATTATGGCTGGAACAGTTTATTTTTCCCAGGCTACTTCAAATCTGAATGTGTTTTTAAAAGCAAACCCAGTGGAAGATTGGATAAACAGTTGGACAATGTTTTCTACACTCTGGCAACATAAACATTTCAAATTCCTCCCTAATTCTTCACAAGCATAAATCTCTATTCCAGAGAAGGTGAAATGTCCACAAAGTTTAAACACAACTTTGAATCATTCACATTTGCCTCATTTCCATCTTATACCTTTTTGGCAATAAAAATGCAGGTTTCCTCTAAACTCTGGTACTTGGACTCCCTTCCAGGTGTAAGCCAGCTGGGACTACCCTACGTCTCATTCCTTCGAAGACACAGTTTAGCACCTCTTCCCAGATACTGTTTTTCTCTTCTTTTGTACCTCTTATAATCCTGCATGACCCTTTTCCAAACCAAGTTTTATAAACACAGAAGGGAAACCGGGAGCTGTCTGTCCACAATTAAGCTATGAAAATAATTTCATATATGTCTCAAGCACCAAAGAGATGGTTGAAATGGTTGGTAAAGCAAGAAGCCATCAGGGAGGACAGAGCATCAGAGCCCCGTGGGGAAGCATTTTTGTGGGAAACACCAGGAGAGAAGGAACAAAGGGCATGGAAAGCCAGAGTGAAGGGGATAATCAGGCGCTTGTTTCCCCACAGGTTGGCAAGTACCAGGGCAGGGAAAGTGGCCAGGAGCACAGAAATCTCTGTGTAGATGGTGCCGTTCCACTGATGTCACATTCTGACCATGTCACTGGACCTCGTTCCTCACCACTCTCCGTGGTGGGGCAGGGAAGACTGCACTGCTAGGTCCCAGAAAGGCCACACACTCAAGCTGGCACTGAAATGTCACTATGTCTTCATGTGCAAAATACAAGGATGTACCTGAGAAGTGATTATAAAAAGTAATGAGATGTTTACAGAGAGCACCAGAGAGGAGGCCATGCCCCAGGATTAGTAGTTACTGTAATAAATGAGAAGTTATTATAATAAATGAGAAGCCAGTGACCCTGTGAGGAGTGAAGTTGGGTCTCTGCTAAGTGGGTGTTCCCCACCACAGCACAGGAGAGCAGAGAGACACAGGAGACAGAAATGGAGGAATATGAAAATCCCAGAGGGTAAATATGATACAGGCTAAATAATCCAGACACCTAGTGATCCAGCCTACAGATTCTGAAGAGTGAAAGACTGATGCAATTATTCATCCATGGGTCTGTTTTCCACAACATTCCAACCAAGCTATAGATAAGAGTCTCATAAAACAGAGTCTTCTCAAGTAGTGAATATACTTCCTTTGGCAGCACATATATCAAACTAATGAAATATATAAACCAAAGTGAGCAGGCAGGGCCAGCCACCATGCTGCTTAACTCCAGCAGGCCGGCTTCAGAGGCTACACCTCAGCCCGATGCAATGTGGAGTCTCCCACCAAGCAAGCAGACAGCACAGGTGTTCACAAGAAGGGCCACTTCCCTAGGCACTTCAAGGATGGAAAGGACAGGTCTGATCACACATCGAGCCTATGTATCCATGATGGGTTGCAAACTCGTACTAAAAAACAAAGATCCACAGCCCATACACCCATCCATGGAGGAATAGATAAATACAATTTGGCATTAGTATGCAATGGAACTCACCTCTGCCATAAAGAATAAACCTGAAACATTTCTAGGGATGAGTGTGTACCTCACACCATAACTTTACATGAAATAATCTGATGCACAAGTTTGAATATTGCATTATTCTCTTGTGTGAGATGCCAGAGGGTAACTAAGGAACATAACGTAGAAGAGATATTAAGAAGTAGGAATATGTGCAAATGTGAAGGGGAACATGTTCAATAGAAGGGAGAGAAGGTGAGGAGAAAAGAAGGAAAAGGAAAAGTGGAAACAAAGCTTTTGTGAATGGGTAGGGCATAAAGAGGTGAAGGGAAGAGAGGGGAATGGGAAAAATGGACCAAGATATATTATGTGCAGGTACAAATTCCCTGTGATCAGTGTGACCATTCGGTACAGCAATCACATCATCATGCTTTCCTGCAGACACAGCTGGATAGTCCCTGGTACTTCCAGGCTCCTGAAGGCCATCCTACCTCATGGGGCCCACGACCACAGAAGTTCAGCCAGCTCCTTTCCTCCCAGCTCCACCTCAGCCTTACCCTGCAACCCCAGCAAGTCACTTTAACAACCCTAAGCCTTAGTTTCCAGTAGACAGTGGTGGTGATAGCATCCCTCTTTGTACTAGTGTCAATGGGAAAATCAGATGTAACCACTCTTGTGAAGGCTCTGTACAGATATGGTAGTATTATAAACAATGATAAGCATACAGTGACTGGGCAAAGACAGGCCAGACAAAGACCCCAGCCTTCCCAGGGAGGGGTCGGTCTTTACAGCTCTGCAGTTCTTCAGGAGCTGCTTCAGGTATTAGGAGCAACCACTCTCACCCAGCCAGTGGTGAACAGCAGCATCGATTCTTCTCTGTCCTCTCCTTTGGAGAGGTTGGAATAAGTTTCTTTAAGATCATTTCATTTTTCAAAAAGACAGACATTCACCAGCCTGAAGTCCTGGAGTTCAGAGCTGTTAATCATCCTATTGCCAGCTCTGTTCCAGCCAGATAAGATCGTGTAACAGCAGAAGCCAGATAAGTGCCTCACTTGCAAACAGATTGGTTTTTTAAAGTCAGACTGAGCAACAAAACCTCAGGCTGTATCATCCAAAAGAACTTAGGCATTTAAAGTGTATATATTTTAAATTTGAAAATAACTGATTAACTGCCAAAAGAAGACAGTTTGAGATGTCTTTTCAAACTGTTTTTGAAAGAGTATTTCCATGCCTTTCTAAAACACATCACAAATTCACATGCACACAGAAAGAATATATAATTTCTCTATCACTTCTAGTATAATTTATAATGTTATTCTGCTTTATATTTCAGAAATTAGCAGGATACTCTATGTGGTCCCAAGGGATCTCTAGTTCTGCCACAAAGTACAGCATGGGGAACAGAAGCCACTGCAGACATCTCCCTGCAAGTGCTACTGGGACTGTGCCACAGGAGCAGCAGTCCAGAACTCGGGGAGACCAGGTGGCCTGAAGGGAGGCTCTCCACATCTCTGAGTGGGGTGTCCCACACCTGAAGTGGCCCTGGCTTGCTAGTGGCTATAAGGACAAATGTGGTCATACATGTCTGTGCTTAGGGAAGTTCCTGAACATGCCTGGTGCATCATGGGACAGCAGCATACCACAGACATAGGGTTGCTAAGAGGCCAGGGACAAAGGACTACAGCAAAACCTGCAGTTTAGAGATGAAACTGGAAATGTATTCGCTAGCTGTTTCTTCTTACAATTACTATTGGAACTCCACGGCAGAGTTTGCATATGACTAGGTACCAGTGGCCTAGGTCTAGGAGCAGCACAGTGCTGACAGCATCATAATGGTGGCACTGGCCCATGTGCTCAGTGGAAGAGCTGAAGCAGATGCCTTCAAAGGTCTGTGCCATGCACCCTACCCTAGGAGCACAGGCATGGACATCACTTGCAAGTGTGAGCAGCCAATGGCCACCATCTGGCACACAAAGGCTGTGCAAATGAAGGAGGGAGAACCGACAGCATTCTTCACCATACACCAGTTACTGGTCCACATCCTCCTCCTCTCACTCTTGGCCAGCTGCATCTGGACTACTTTTCCTCCCAGCAGAGCGAATGTGACAGATACAGTAAAGTGGAGCAGATTGAGCCACAAAGTCCCTGATTAGGATCTCTGAAGATGTTTTATGAAGAAATAGCTAAAATCAAGTTTGAGAAATTTATCATTAATACCTCTACTAATGTAAAATATGTTAAAGTAATATAGCATCATTATTTGTTACTACAAAACAGTGGAAATGAAGTAAATGTTCAAACACAGGAGAGCGATTGAATAAGCTTCAGTGAGTTCACATAATATGAATCTGAGCAACAAATGAGAAAAGGTTTTATGAACTGCTAAGGTGATGCATATTGTTTCAGGGAAAGTCTAGGTACAAAAATATATTTGGTATGATACCCTTTTTAAAATAAAAAAGTAATCAAGGGAATAAAAGAATAGCAAATAAATCATTTTTGCAATGTATTCTTCTACCAATTGAAATGTCTTATATGTAATACATTCCAAGAGCAAGGAACACTTTTATTTTTTCCCAGATCTTTATTTTTTAATAGTACCATCTAAAATGAATGATAGCTCCTTGGAGAAATATTGTGTGTCAGGGCTAAGATACAGAAAGTACAAAATGAACATAAGACCT
Source organism: Petromus typicus (assembly GCA_004026965.1). Taxonomy (NCBI): domain Eukaryota; kingdom Metazoa; phylum Chordata; class Mammalia; order Rodentia; family Petromuridae; genus Petromus; species Petromus typicus. The sequence goes on along the minus strand of PVIR01016531.1, from coordinate 25,207 downwards.
CTTCCTGTTCCAGAAGGTAAGGAAGTGAATTTTGTGGTATGTGAATTTTACCTCCAAAAGTTCTAAGAAAGAAAGAAAAGGGAACAGAGAAAGGAGTGAAGTGGGGGAGGAGGCTCAAAAGCCTGAGCTATTTTCTCCCAGAAATTGACAATGTTCAGTGACAAATCAGCAAATTCAGTAACGTAGGAACCCATTGAACAAAATATTAAGGCACCAATCATATAATAAAATAGATGTACAGATATTATTATAGTTTATGACTAGATGGTCCTCAACAGCCTCATACATATGAAAAGCAACTGGTGCTTACAGCTGACATGCTGTCAGGAGGCAGGTCTGGGTTGGAAGAGGTGGGTCACTGCAACATGGCCCGCAAAGCTGCATCTCCCCTGCTGGCTCCTCTGACTCTCTGCTTCCTATCCACCATGCCGTAAGCAGCTCTCCAGGGCCATGCCCCTCCGCCATGCCATCCTGCCTCGGAGCCAGTTGACTATGAACTGAAACGTCAGCCAAAATAAACCTTTCCTTCTTCAATTTGTTGGTGGTAGATACTGAATCATAGCAATGAGGAAGTGACTTAGACTGACAGACAAAAAGAGAAGGTTCTCCTTCTGGGGGACTTCTAAATGAGACACAGACAAGGGGGCTAGATTGGAGACTAAGACTCAGTAACTACTACACATGGAGAATAAAGAAGAGAATATACATCTGCTCTAAAGTGAATCTCTCCACAGATTATTAGCATTGAGGAAAAAAAGAGTAACTGTCCGGTGCAGTAACCAAATAAAACACGGCCACAGCAATCAAAATGAACACCTGAGGTGAAATAACATCACCACTTTGTGTCTCCAGATAAGATGCACACAGCAGCACCTCAAAGGTTTCCAGCCAGAGACACACAGTGACAGTCCAAACCTGAGGAACAGTGTCTACAGTGAGAAGGAAGGGTTCTTAAAACCATCACACTCACCATCCAAAGCAAACACTGCACCAGCTAACATAAGCATACAAAGTGTGTAGAAATAAAACTACTTTCCAAAACTGACCAGAAGATGCAGTACAAAAAAAGACAGAGGCAGCTGAGAGAGGGGAGGGTGGACATTTAGGTAATTAAGTATAGAAATATGATAAATATGGACTCTGTTCTGATGTCTTGACATTCACCATCCTATGCTTTCTATTATCTTACACATTTGAGATATTCCATTATGAAAAGGTTAGGGGAAATGCTGATGGCTATAACTAAAGAGACCAGTGATATCACTTCTGATAAGCAAGTAGAGTGATCACAAGCTTCATACATCATTCTGGGAATAGAAAGTGCTACAGCCATTTTGGAATACTGTGTCACAGTTTTATGGGTTAAATATTGTCTTGCTCTGCAACCTGGAATGTTTAGCTCTAGCTCTACCCAAGATAAATGAACACACTGCCACAAAGGCCTACCTACACACGTCACAGCAGGCTTATTCACACGAGCTCCAAACTAGGGACACTCGAATATCCCTTAGCAAGAGAAGAGATGATATACCATTGAATAATATAAAGGGAAAAATTTGCTGATGCACACAAGAATAGATGAGACATAAAAGCACTGACAGGTGCAAAAATCTTTGGCCGGGTGTACTCAACTGTAAGCTTGGCATTCTGGGAGGCTGAGGCAGGAGAATTGCAAGTTCGAGCATGGGGCAAATCATTGACTTAGTGAAATTCTACCTCAAAATAAAAAAGGGAGGTGCAGATATAACTCCATGGGAAGGCTCTGGGTTCAATTCCTAATACCAGAAAAAATAGAGAAAGAAAGAAAGAAAAGATCCTGTCATAAAAAGTACATGCTGTGTGATTCATTTAGAGTATCAAACAAAATCTACAACTAAGACTGATAAGAAATATAAGCCAAGCTTACCCAGAGTATGGTGCAGAGACTTTCCATTCTGTGTTTTGACTGAGGTAGTGATGATGGAAACCACTCCAGGGCCAGCATGATGAGTGATCCTGGGGACATGTGGGCTCCCCAGTGTGACTCTCACCTCCACACAGCAGTCAAGATGCAGCACTGAGATATTCTGAGGAGAGACACACTGTGCTCCTGGACATGAGGACTCCATTTAATACAGATACTGGTTCTCCCATTTTCATTGATCACATAGCCAAGCTCCTCCCACAAAGTAATATGACAGCACTTCAGTTCATGAATGTTTTTGTTTATAAGAAATTTGGAAAAGCATTTTGCAAAATTTTGATTTGTTTGCAAATTCAGGTTTGCAAAACCTTGTGGCAGATATAGCTCAGTCATCTTCCCCACACAAACACACAGGTGGCCATCTCTTCTGAAATCATGTAAAAAATAGAAGTTTGTGAACAGACGTACCACTGGACCTGGTTTTCTTCGCAAACTCTGCAGCTGAAAAAGTCACGTTCAAATTAATTTAGAAAACTAAATAAGCAAGAAAGAAATGAACAAGCAAACTAAGTTAATTCAGAAAAACAAGAGGCACAATTGAGCGAGCAGCTTTCCTCTACCACGCCTCCGGCCTTTCTGCCAACCAACCATGGATTGAATACTCTAAAAACTGTGAGCCAAAATAAACCTCAAGTTCTGAATGCCTGGTATTTTGTCCCAGCGACTGAAAAGTTACTCATATAACAGCACCACAACAACCACTTCTGTGGTCTTGACAAGAATCTGCAGCCTCAATCTAACCATGAGAAAGCATCAGACACACCAGATTGAAAGTCATCCCACAATGTAACTTACAAGTATGCTTCAAAAGCGCTAAGGTCTTGAATGACTGAGGAGTTATCACCGCTTGAAGAAGACTTAGACAATGTAACAGCTAAATGTGATGTGCAATTCCAGAGCGGATCCTAGAACAGGAAAGGAGATCAGTGAAAAGCAGGAAAGATGTTGGCAAAATCTGTATGTTGACTGGTTAACCGTTATGCTAATGTCAATTCCTGATTTTGATTCTAGTTCTATAAATATAAGATATTATACAGGGAAAGGATGAGAACTCATTGTACAATTTTTTCACCTTTTCTATGAGCCTTAAACTGCTTAAAATACATTTTTATTTTTAAAAAAAGCGAAACTACACATGCCCTAGGATCACTTAAAAACAAATATATACTTAGAATAAACTTATTGAGATAGTGAATAACTTAATTTTTTAAAACTGGGAATGGATTTTTAACTCAAACTACTAAAATAGTAGAATATAAAAAGAGGCAAGAAAAAAGCAGAGAAGAAATTGGGAGGACAAATGGGAACTTTAGATGATCTCCCTGTCCCTGTATTAGGGGCAGTCCCTTCATTCCAAGTTTTTAGAAACTTTTATCATGCATAGATATTTAAGTTCATTAAATGAATCTTATGCATCTACAATGATTATTTAATATTTTTGCCATAACGCTTTTCAGTTTTGAATTATAATTAGGACAATTTTCCTTCTTCTAGGTTACTTAGGAAGTTATACGTTCTCTTCTGATCACATGATGTTATGGTTTGTGTCTAGATGGCCCCCGAAGCCTGATGAAGTCTTTTTTGGACCAGGTTAAATCTGGAATGTGTGACACTGGGATGTGAGTGACTGGTTTGCCATCGCCCTAATCCAGATAGCCTGGATGTGATGAAAGGGGCAGAAAAACACTGTTAAGGTCCCTTGTTGCTTTTGTTGTCTTCTACCACCACGAGCTGTTTCTCCTCCTCTACCTTTCCTTGGAGCCAGCTGATCATAGATTGAAATCTCTATGAACTGTAAGTCAAATGAGCCTTTCCCCTTTTAACTCTCATTGTCAGGTATTTTGTCTCAGCAATGAAGGAAAAGTAACTAAAACATATGGTTTCACTATTGTAAAGTTCTGCCCACTGTGGAATTGGATTCCTCCTTCAGGCATTCTCATCTTGCACACGCAGGTTGGTCTGTGTCTGTGTCTGTTGTTTGGTTACATAAATCTGTCTGCTTTCCCAGAGGCCCTTATTCCCTTCCTGCTAGTACTGAAATGCTCTATTTTTGTACTACAGATAGAAGTACTATTGATGTCTATATTTAATAGAAAAGTTCCTACAGTTAGATGTGGTTTGCAGCTTGAAAAGTGTTTTTCCACACACTGGGAAATTCTTAGGATGGAGAAAGTAGGAAAAATGGAATACAGAACACACACACATATGCTGCTGTCTGATTTCAGTCTGACAGTACAGGCTTTGCTCTTCCACAGGCTGTCCTCGTCCTTCACTCTAGGGACACTCAGGAAGCAGTGTCACATGGATAACCCACACCATAAGCAGTGGACGTGCTAACCTGAGAGCTGATTTGTATACAGTTCCTTTTGCTCTGGGCTTACAACATCTAAATACTCAGGGTTGTGTGTTGTTCCTACTTGCTCAGCATGGACAATAGGGACAGATTCCATTTCTCCACCCTTCCATTCTGTACTCCATTCCAGGTCTCCTCACATCCTAGTTTTACAACTCTACCTATTTCTGAGAGTAGTTTTACGAAAGACTGAGGTAGTCCTAGGACACAAAGCCACACACAAAGAGATTCTCAGAGAAGAGATGCTCCCTCTGCCCCTGCTGTCCACTTCTCTCTTACCTCTTCTGCCTCTCCTGCTATCACTCACTCTATAGATAACCAGTCTCCAAGCCTTCTATTTATGCTTCCCACACATGAGTCAACAGCCACACATTTGCTCATATTACTACCTTCTTACTTGAAGAAAAGCTTAGCACAACACCGTTTTGCATTTTCCATTTTCATTTAATAGTGTATACAATTCCATATATTTTGAAGTTAAGGTCAATGTGAGCAATGTTATCACATTATTACTGTGTCTTCCCTCGACTTTTGGAATGAGAAGACAGACCCTGAAACTGAAGGAAGATACAACTCAAGTGACACGGGCAAAGCCACTGTGGGAACAGTAAAGAAACACAGTAATCTGTACACATTCTAAGGTCAAGAAAGACTTATCAGGAATCCCCTAGATTACGGAACTATTAAGTTTTAATAATGCACAGTCCATCTTTAACCTTAAGAAAGTAAAGTTGCAAGTCCAAAGGCAGTTCTAGTACAGTGCTGAGAATATGATGGAATAAGCAATGCTTCCATAGGAACACAATTCTCTGACTGAGTGAGAGGGAGGGACAAAGTAGATGCAGCCAGAATCTCATGAAAAGCCCATGGCAGCTGAGAAATGAGGGCATTTAGGAACTGGCCAGGCAAAGGTGGCACAGCAGGAAAAGGTGAGATCTACCAAAAGGGAGAAAGTTCAGCTTGTTCCTGTCATTGGGGGGTGAGAGACAAGGCTAGAAAAGAAAGCAGCCTTCAGATCATGAGGTTACAAGCGCTTCTCATCGTGATAGGGAATTCAGGACTTATTTCTAGAGAAAATAGGGATTTTCTCTGAAGGAAAACTCTAGATCAAAGGGATTCTTCATATGCACTCTCAAATGTAGAAAAATGTATCCAAGACAAAGGGTGTGTGGGGGGCTAGGGGTGTGAGTGTGTGTGTAGCTAGGTGGGTGGGTGTGTGTGATGGGGGGGTGAGTGGGCTGATAGCATTAAACAGATTCAGCACAAAAGTGGCCCTGAGTACACCACTGGTGGCCATGGGACAGAGATTGGGCATCAAGCATAGCTCAGGCACTTGAATAGGAATCAGGTTCAGGGAGGGAGTGATGGCAGAAGGTGATTCCTCAGCTTCTGTATGCACGGAGCTAAAGGTGCTCATTCCACATTTAAGGGGAGGAGGCCACGAGGGAGCTGGATTCATGGAGCCTGGGAGAGACAGATGAGGGAAGGATCCCAGTCAGGTATGGTCAGCATAGGGAAAGCAACTAATGCCAGAAGTTAGCCTTCCCGGAAGCAAGAAGAGTCAAGGACTCCACCTGAACACTGGTTGGGCAGAGGGCAGAGAGGGGAGAGGGGCACACAAATGAGGCCACAGAACCGCAAGGCAACACCGCAGCACTGAAGGGGCCCCGTTCAAGGACAGGGCCAGTGCTCCTATAAGGCGGAGAAGGATGACAAGGAGGTAATGGCAAGAGCTCCTCAGAGTCCTGGGACACAGGAGAATACATGCAGCACAAAGGGAGAAGGGGAGATGTGGCTGAGTGTGGGTGTCAAGTCCAGCACAGGCACTGAGGCTCCTGGTGGCACGGAAAGGCAAAAGGTTGTCACTCTACAGTTGACAGAGAGCAAGTAGGTCTCATTTAGGTTCCTGACAGGAGCCACTGATCTGATTAGATCTGCTCCAACATGCTGGCAGGCCTCATCTGGAGGGGAGCAAACCAAGCCCGCCGGCTCCTTTTCTTTCTCTCTGCCTCTTTATCTTTCTAACCACCGGCATGAAGCTCACTCACATCCTGGGGATTTAGTTCCTCATTATACATTTATTTTTCTCAGCTTCTTACACTGTGGCTGTTTATACTCATAACATAAAAGACTAAATATTTGTTCTTATAATTGTTTTCAGAAAAATGTGTCTCTAATTTGTCAAAGGAACACTCTTCAATGAAAAGTCAATTTAGATTCTTCATTCTAAAGTTTTGTTTTTATATTAATGACATATGTAGTTTATATCTTCTTGGCAAAATGTATACATAGAGTAATGACTTACTAATTCTCCTTGTTAAAAAAATAAGAAATACCACTGTGATAATAACCAGAACTATAAAAAAAGAAAAAAGTATTAAAATTTGAAATACAGTAATTCTTTTGTCTCCCTTCTAAATAGTTCCTATTCGTATGTTTTCTTAATGGCTTTTATTTATTAATTTCACTTAATTAATTTCATCTTGATTCCTCTTTTCAGGCCCTCTCCCTCCCTTCCATCTCTCCAACCCCTTCGTCTTTGAAAAGCTCTCTCTGCTTCCTATTCTCTATCTTTTATTTTGCTCTTTATAATTTGGGGTTTTCATATCAGAGAAAACATATAATATTTAAATTTTGTGTCTGATTTTATTTCATTTTCAAATATGGTCTCAAGGTACATCCTAAACTGTTCTTTTTTATATTGAAACAGAGAAAATGTTCTTTTAATTTCATATCTGAAGGTCCTTAGTACAGTATTTCATTCTGTCCATGAAATGGAAAATTTATGGTAGATATCATCCTCAAAATTTGCTGTCTTCCAGGAAATAAGTAACACCACCATACATATACATATACATATACATATATGTATAATTCGGCCTGAAAGTCCTTGCATTGTCTGATATATACTCTATCTCTAGTACTCCCTGGTAATCAAGCTAACAGTGTGCCAACATTAACAATGGGAGCTATCTTTTTCATGGACACATATCACCATTGTGCCTATAAATCTGTGTGTGAATCCCTGAATGGAGCCTGTGACCTATAATACAGAAATCAACAGGTTCCATGTCTAGGAATAATGTACCTAAATAGATATTTAGACATAAAACTGATACACTGTTATCTGCAGACCACACTCTCTGCAGTTTTTTTTAAACAGTAAATAAGTGATTAGAATCAGCCCTGGGACTCAATCTTTTCTAGTCCCTGCTCTGTACCTCTATAAATAAATGTCCTGTTGCTGCTATCTGAAGGTTCATGGACTTATTTTCAGCTATGTTTTAGACTCACACTGAAACAGATACCTTATCCGGATGGATGATGATAGGCCCAGGGCTCTGAATCCATCCTGGCTCTCCTCTGAGCCCCACGGTGCTCTGTTCAGCAAGGCCCCACATGGGGACAAAGCCAGGCTGCTACAACTGGAGGGATGGCGTGCAAGTCTTTCCTTCATAGACAAGAGAATGCCTACATCGGAAATTGAGGAGAGGCTGCCAAGGAGCAAGTAAGAAGAAAACTCTAAGAATGCCTACAACCTGGCAGTGCTGTACTAAGTAAAAACTTAAAATAATCTCTGTTGCCTTCATGCACTGTAAGAAAGAGAGAGACAGAGCAAGAGACAGAAAGACAGACAGACACAAGCACAGAGAGAGACACAGAGAAGGATAGAAAGAGACAGAGAATGTCAGAGAAACAGAGGGAAAAATACCACAAGAAAATAACAGAAACTCTGGAAAACATCATGTTGTGGGCCACAGGGCTTCATGGTGAAGAAGTCAGAAGCTGGCAGCAGCGTGTTTTCTCTACTCACAAACATGTTCATTGGTACACGAGTAGCACCTTGATCCTCTTTAAATCCTATTTTCCTAAAACTCTACAGGCAGCTCAAGGAACGGGATCAGCCTTCCTCAGACCATGTCAGCAGTTATGGGAAGGGCTCAGAAACAGGCGCACAAGCTGAGGCAGTCTGAAGGTGGGGCAAGTCCTTGTGCATGGAAGTGTGCCCGGACAGCAGCAGCAGCAGAGGACATCTTCATCCCAGCATCCTTATGCCATTGCCATTATGACTCCAGAAATGATGCTGAGTACATGAGACCTATTTAGTAAGAAGAACCTAGATATAAAAAGATTCACCCAGCACTATTCTCTAAGTTATTTCCACTTCCCCTTGTGGCCTAAGCCACTACACTTGCCTTTTGATGTTATATCTACACTGCAGTTCTGCAGCCAGGCATTCCTAAGTGTTAGTTCCAAAAACTTAGCACAAATCATCTTTACCTCAAAGAGAGCGATTATCTTCCAGCCATGAGTTCAGTGTTTGGAGAGACAGACTGGATCTGCTTTCAATCTCAGATGCTGGTGAGATAATGTAGAAATACTTTTGAGATTGTTATTCCCATCATGGATGAGAATGAGCGCATGCAACATTTTCAGTTCTTTTCCAGAAGAATTTGAGCAGGGCTTTAAAGCAGCCACTAAGAATTGCTTTGGGTAGATCTTTCATAGCCGTTTTAAAACATCAGACGCAGGAACAAATCACTTTCCACTGTGTGATCCTAAGAAAACACAATGCCATCAAGAGCCTGAGCACCCCCGGGGTCTGGTCCTGAAAGCACCTCCACACACCACCATGTGGGGTGAGCACAGGGAAGCTTGGAGGGCTGCGTGCTCACTATCCCACAGCAAGCTGAGTGGGAGGCATGGCATCGATGTACGTCCTTGCACCTCAATTCCAACACAGCATCTCCAACTAACAGCATCAGCCTTTTATAAAATGCTGCCCATTGTGAGGCACACAAGAGGAATGGCAGGAGAGAGTGACACATGCAGGGACAGATGTGGGCAATCTGGAGTTCTGTTCTGTCTGCACGCTGAAGCTTTCATCACATGATATCTTTTACAGATTTCCTTTTCTTTGAGCAGTCAGTTTTGGTTTTACATAGCCCTAGGTACCAGGACTGTGTCTAAAATATTAATCATAAGAATCGATCTTCCTCATTGGTACATGTCAATGTCATGTCAGATATAAGAGGGACAAGGGCAGTCATAGTGCAGGGTCTCTGTGGAGCAGTGTGAGGACCAGAGGAGAATGTGGGGTCCCTTCAGCACTGCAAAGCTAAAGCTGTGTGGAGAAACCAGCCCTCCTCAGTTCCAAGTGGGTGGGGAGGCACCAGTAAGGATTTGTTTTTTATTTCTACTGAAGCCAAGACAAAAGGAAATGAGCTTAGACTGCAACCAGAGGATTAAGTTAAACATTAAGGAGGAAAAACCTTTCCTTGAGGAGAAGGCTGATGAGATAATGGAACATAATTGAGAGATGGTGGGAGCCTGTCCCTAGAGATGCTTAAGAATAAACATTCCTCTTTCTGGGTGGTTTTAGATATAGAAGAGCCCAGCATTAGCATAAGTCTTCTAGATTTATCTCCCAGTACTAGTATGCACAGTTTCCCTTGTACACCCACCGACGCTGCTATGCATGGGAAAGAAAAGCAGAACTATCTTCAGTCCTTGCTTGGATAAAAGCAATTCTCAGAATACCTGAATCACAGCCTCTGCCCAGGAGTGGATCATCTTATAATCATTAATGAATGAATCTCATGAGGGTTTCACAGAGTTACAGCAAGTCTAGAGCATGCTCTACTAAATAAAAGAACTGGAAAAATGTTTTCAGTTACAAAGTGAAGCAGTCAAATTGTAAGGTGACAGAAGATAGAAGTAAGTGTCCTTATTGGTTTGTGCCCAAAGTTCCTAGTGTAACAGCCAGATTGATTTGAAGAGGATTTTGATTTTCTACATAGGCCTTCACAGTACTCACCATCTGCACCACACTGAGATCTCCCATGGGAGACCAAGTGCTAAGAGCTAACAGTGTCAAGGGCGAGACACGGAGCCTCTACCCAAAATGACCCCATGGCAGGACTGGGAAGGAGTCTCTACTATAGTGCATGCCTAGATCCAGTGTGCTGGACAAAACTGGGCAAAACTAAGCCTATGACTCCAGTCAAAGAGGTTCTAGGAGTCAGGAAAGATGGGCATGGCTGCAGACAGTGCTGGCACTGCTGAGGACTACAGAAGTAAGCCCACGGGGGAGACAAAATGGCCAAGGGGTAACATATCAGGAAAAGGGGAGACCTGAGGTCAGTGGGAAGGTGCTCTTCAGTTAGATCTGTGTGCTACAGGCAGAATGGAAACAGCACAGGCTCCTCGGAGCAAATAAAGTGAAGGGGCTGGAGACACTGATGCCAGATCACAAAGGGGTATGCAGGTCATGGCAGGCAATGGGGAGTTGGCTGGGAGGCAGTGAAGGGCATTACCCTCCAGAGGGACTGGATCGGTCCACATGCATCTCCAAGGGCTGCAGGAGATAAGACAGCATGGCCAGCAGCACGTTTGGCTGGGACTCCTCCATATCTGGATAGTGACTGGGTCAGATGGGTACTTGAGTAAGCTCAAGTAATTGCTGCTAACTTCTATATTCAATTTACAGTACTGTTTTTACTGGGTTAAGTTGCTATCTGAAGCTCCAGTCAGCACATCCTGCTCTGTGCCCAGCAACTCACTGATGACATCATGATATCACAGGCAACTGTGGGCATTTCTTAAAGAAGAAGAAACCTTACATTTGGCTAATTCCATTCTTAATAAGCAGCTTTGTACCCTCCCAACACCAAGAATTTAAAACTAAAATGGCAAGAGTTACAGAGCTTTACTTTGTCTCCATCAGATTTCCTGCACTTTCCGAGCAATTAGCTCAGCACTTCACCCACCAACCGTGCAATTCTAATTCCCGATGTACAGACACAGAAGTGTTTAGGAAACCAACTGTCAAGATTAGTGTGGCCACTGGGGGCAATTCTCTTGCTGATGATCATTTTCACCAAAAGCAGGCAGCAGCCTTATGAATCATCTGTGACCACTTATGCTTAAGCTGAATAATTAAACTTTAATGGTTTCAGCACAAGGAGCAGTTGTAAGCCTGCACATTAAAGCTGGCCTAATTGTACTTAGACAAACTCAGGCAGGAATGTACAACACTGGCTATATTTTGCTGTAAAGTGAAAATCATGAATCTCTAATCACAAGTGAGATTTTTTAAAATATTCATTATTCATGATCTCACTCATTTTAAATTATTCATTTCAAATGTTCATCCTACAACTTTTTCAATTTTCCACTCTGCTTAGTGATAAATGTATAGGAATAGAACAGTCATAGGTTTTAGATTTAACAAAACACTTTAACATGCTGCTGGCTTCTGCCCACAGTTACTCTGGATAGTGAATTCAGATGGGTGACTCACCATCACCTTTCATTTGGCCTAAGACTTATTTATCAACAGGTTCATTAAAAGGGGCCTGGTTCAAGAATGTTCAATTGCAGTAGGCCTAAATTTTGAAACAAGGCCTCCTCTGTGACCCGGCCCCATGCACCACACCAGTACCACCAGCTCTCACCATCCTCACACATATCTGTCTCTGTCCTACCTTCTTGGGGTCCCTGGCTTGGCCTGTTCCCTGTCTCTGGAATGTGGACCCCACTTGAATCCCACCAAGTGCACCTTTTCCCATGGCTCCCTCACCCTCACCAGGCTCCTTCCATCCCAGCCCTGCACTCCTTACCTCTCAATGGCTGTATATTGCCCCTCATGTGTGTTACTCCCTGCAGTTTGCAGCCATCGTTCGAGTTGAGTGTGCACTGTTCCTTCCTCTCTAGATAGGATGCTCCATTAGGGCAGCGCCTGTGTCCATCTTGTTCCCCTTGTACATCCTGGATCTACTATGGGAATGAATGCAGAGTGGGAACTCTGTAAAGAGTCATTGGATAAATGAATTTTCAGTCCCTAGAGACGATAATAAAATTAGATTCCTCCAAATCTCCTTTTAAGTTCCTGAAGTGCAATCCCTCCCCAACTCACTTTGACTCTATGAACAGACTTCATAAGCCATTCAAGAACCACATCTAAGCCATCTGCAGGGCCATAGTCATGACCTACAAGTTGAGATGTTGGGGACAGAGGATTATATTACAGGCTTTCACTGGTATAAATGCTCTGATTTCCAAACAGCTACATATAACGGAAGATTTGAAGTTCATGGGGACTGAGTGTAAAGCCGTCTGCCTCACTCTCAGCAGCCTTCAACCCACAGCGGACATCACAAGGCAAGTGTAAGATTGTGGCAGGTGAGACTCTGGGAGAATCTGCACCACTGTGGGTTCAAGCAGGCTCCTGAAGCCTGCATAAGTCCCCGTGTGGCCTGTGCACACCGAACCCAGTTTGGGTGAAGGAGGAGAAGCGGCCCTCACCCGAGACCCTTCCCCCTCAGGAGCCCTGCTCATCACCATCACTGTTTCTGTGGTGGGAGCCTCCTCTGCTGAGGAGCTAGAAACCACACCACTGTGCCCAAGGACTGCAGTGAGGTGTGAAAGAGATGACAGTAAATGGGCCAAATGACTCGGGGGCAAGTCTGTGAGTTACTGAAACACATTTTTACAGTTAAAATCAGTCAGACTGGTCCCTTTGAGCATATTATGCTTTCTCAGATGAAGTGATGGCTCTGTCTACCATGCAGTGTATTATTACCAAAGGGAAACCTTAGATTCAGATATTAAGTATGCATTATGATAATGAGCTTTTATGTAACTTAAAAGGCAACTCAAATGGAAACTTGATACATAAGAACTAGCTATTCTTGCAAAATGCAAATGAAAAAAGGCAAAAGATCTTCAGATAAGCAATCCAGTCGAGACCCTGTGACTACTGAGACATGATTTTTACATGCACCCAAGACAGGTTATCATAGTATTTTTCTGAGTGCTAATAAATTCTTCATAATACATCTCTGAAATATTATTATTGGCATTTTTAGGAGATTTGAGCCAGAGAGAGGAAAATAATTGATCTTATTATAAAAATCCATGCCTAAAATGGCAAAAATTCAGAAAAGGGGGCTTAGGTAAATACTTGCTAAATAACTGATGAGCCAGATAAAGATTAGAAAACTAGAGAAACTTGTCTCTCAATTCTCAATCCCACATATTCCTTTAGAGTGGGCGAGTTCTCCTGGAGACTGGCTTGAGCATCTCATCTCTTCTTAAATAAGACTTTGGACACTCCTGAGGCCACTCAGACTGTCTCCCTGCACCTCAAGTGGCCAGCACGGTAATGTAGTTCACAGAGGATGCATTCAGTGATGTTCTCAGATGCTTTAGAAGGACTCCAGCAAGCTGATGCCTTGGAAATAATTTTCTTGGCCTCTTGAGACGAATTTAGTGCCAGGTATTCAAATGTGAATAGCTCCTGTGTCATCCCATTATGCCACCTGGCCTCCAACCCACACACTTTTAAAATAGATTTACTTAGGATATAAACTTAAAGGATAGTGCATCCACTTTTCAAATATATTATGCTAACACAGCTGGGAAAACAAAAAATTGATTTTCAAATGCTAAAATATCTCATGCTAACTTGAGAAAGAGCACGAAGAGGGCTATCAAATTACACAAAAGACACAAAGTTAGATAGTGTTTTATAATTGACTAAAAAAACTCATTGCAAGCAAAGTTGCAGAGTGGAAACACTCTCAAGGGTCAATCTTTCCCGTATTTCATGTGAGGTCCAGTTGAATATTGTGATAGGCATAATACAGCTTGAATTAAAAAATACTTCCAGACATGAAACGTATTCCACTAGCAAACTGGAGCATAATTTCACTTTCTGCTAGTAAATTTACTTGTTCCTGTTGCCCTGAAAACTATTGCTGCCTGATGAATTTTTGTAGTTTAAGAATTAACCCAGAATTGGATTGGTCTCAAAAAAACCACTTAGTGACCCTGGTGATCCAAATATGTGCTACTCACTGCCAAGTGTTATCAACTATACAAACAAAAATGGTCACACACTTGTACCCATACAGCTTTCTGTCTTCGTTTAGAATACACAGCGATTGGAAAGACAGTATAATGCTAAGTGAAGCATGCGAGAATGCTAACATCACTTAATCTCTTATGGGGAGAGCAGTCAGGAAAACATCAAATATTCGGAGAGAATTCTGGCAGGAAGAGCAGACATGAGATAAAAACTCAAGCTTAGCAAAGACAAGACATTCATGCTCTTCCACCCTCAAACTCTGTTCTCCACCAGAGAGACCTCATGAAGATCAGCGCCTCCTGGAGATCAGCGCCCAGATCACACTGAGGTGCTCCTCCTGCAGCTTCTTTCCCCTTGGAAAAATCCTTGTCTTCAAGAACCTTCCAAATCTCCCAATTTTACCTCCTGAGAAAGTTCCCAGGTCTGAGCCTCTTTCCGCTCTACCCCTCACAGTGTGCACCTTATTTCATAACCGATTATCTGTATTTTTGCTTCATGAAGCAATAAAATCAACCACCAATGGCAGATACCAGGTCTGTTTCTGCTTATCATCACTTTGCCATTGCCTGCTACAGACTTTACAATGTAAGGAAGGAATAAAGAAAAAGGAAAGAAACTAGCTTACCCACAGCCAAGAATTCAGGAAGAAAGGGAGACATCCAGCATGGCTAAGGTCCTAAGTTCTGTCCCTTACACTGAAAGAAATTCACAAGAAAGAAAGAAAAATGAAGAAGAGTGGTGTAGGCACAAGGGACCTGGACCTATGGAAGCTTGGACGTGTTCTAACCGTGTCCCTAAAGAGTAACAAGACAGCCAATTTATGGCTTATGTTTGTTCTTCTATAAATTTAAAAAGTCAACTGACACACATGAACTTCATTTCCATTCGAGATAATGTATATATAAAGAAGTGCTCCTGACTCTCCACTGCCATCTGCCCTGAAAATCTTGCCCACTCTTGGTTTCCAGAAGTACTTTCTCACAGTTCTCCTCTAACCCATTCCTTGGCTGCCCTCTTCAATTTCCAGAGTTGTCTCCTCTTCCCATCTCTGAGCTCTAGA
Source organism: Petromus typicus (assembly GCA_004026965.1). Lineage (NCBI taxonomy): Eukaryota > Metazoa > Chordata > Mammalia > Rodentia > Petromuridae > Petromus > Petromus typicus. Next base: position 9,960 of record PVIR01016531.1, on the reverse strand, counting down.
TGCTGGAAGGCTCCCAGCTTATTTCCTTCTCTTTCCTGCCCATGTGTGAAAGCCACCCAGCTGCAAGCACCATGAGTGTGGCCAAACCTGAGCCTTTGACACTGCAGTGCCCCCAACACAAAAACACACGGAAGATTGTGAGAGAGAATCCTAGAGGTTACGGCAGGCCTCTCACAGGACAATAGTCATGACGGAGACCTGTGTTACTAGCCAGGCTGCTGGCATGTAGTAGAGTAGACTAGGCATCTGGGAGTGGGCAGAGAACTGAAGGCAAGCACCTGGAAGGGCTGAGACAGGATACACTGGGTGAGTAGAGAGCAAAGGAGACCGGAACAGTCAGGGCTTGGTGGGCAAAAAGGAGATGGAGACAGAAGATCTGAATGGTTAAGGTGAAGTGACCAGAGTGGCGTGAAAGATTGCTATGTAGATGGCAGACTGCAATGGCCAGGCTGGAGTGGGTTGGGCAGCACTGAAGATGCTGCGCGGACAAGGACAGGAGACCCTATGGCTAAGGCCGGGGTGGTGGCAGAAGACAGGAGGACTGTTGCAGAGATAGGGGAGGAAGAGCCAAGAGAATCAGAGGTGTGGACAACAGGTCTGGGTTGGAGCCTAAGAGTAAGTTCATCTTCACCAGAGAAGGAAAGACAAAAGATTCCAGTCACACGGGAAATGTTGCAAATAATCAACAACTGCAATTCTATTTTATTAAAAAGCTCCTGCACAGCAAAAGAAATCACCAATACAATGAAAAGATAACCTAGAGAGTGGGAAAATATTCTCGTCAGCTCTTCCTCAGATGAAGGACTAGTAGCTAGATTCTATTAAGAACTAAAAAATGTCAGAACTCACCAAATTTAAAGATTCAGTCCAAAAATAGGTACCTGAAATGAATAGATACTTCTCAGATAAAGTAGAAATGACAAATACACAAAAAATGTTCCCCACCACTAAATATTCAAGAGATGAAAATTAAAATGACACTGAGATTCCATGTCACTACAGAAAGAATGGCTATTATCATGTTGTCAACCAATAACAAATGCTTCTGGGACCATGAGGAAAAGGAACTATCTCCACTGTTAGTGGGAATATAATACTGATACAGATACTTAGCACTGATACAGATACTGTGGAAATCAGTGCAGAGATTGCTCAAAAAACTAAAACGGCAAGTTTCATTTGATCTATCTATTCTCCTTCTTGGTATCTCCCTGGTAGAATTAAAAGCATCATAACATAGTGATAGATGCACATCCATGTTTACAACAGCACAGTTTGTGATAACTAAATCTTAGCAACAACTCAAATGTCCATTAACTGAAGAATAAAGGAAGATAGAATAAAGGAAGATATACATATATTTACTTTGCCATAAAGAAAAACTTGAGACATTTCTACATTAATGGATGCACCTTGAGGCCATGTTCTTCAGTAAAAAAAAAAGTGGACACATATTCAATATCATGTAGTTTATCTTTTGTGGAAAACTGAAGGTATAAATCAGAACATAAATGTATAACAGATATTGTGAAATAAAAATAAAATGTCAGATGGGAAAGGGAATTATGGAAGGGAAGAGGGAAACACAGGAAAAGAAGAAAGAGGAAGAATAGAAAAAAAACTTTTGTAAATAGAGAGAGAAATGGGGAAAAAGAAGAACCAAGGTATATCATGGACCAGGGATTTAGCTCAGCAGTTCCAGCACCTGTCTTGCAAGCCCAAGGGCCTGGGTTCAACCCCTGGTAACCACATACAACAATACTGGTCGTGGAGACTCACCCCACCAGCAATCAGTATCACACACCACAGTGCCAGGTGTGGTGGCTCACGCCTGTAATCCCAGCACTCGGGAGGCAGAGGCAGGAGGATTGCTGTGATGTGAGTTGGAGGCTGAGCTCAGGGCCAGCCTGAACCACAAAGTGAGACCCTGTCTCAAAAAAAAAAAAAATTATATATATATATATATATATATATATATATATATATATATATATATATATTGAAAGGGTGCAAATTCCCTATGATGAATATGATTATTATGCATATGTAAAATGTAACAATAAAATTAATTTTAAAAAGATAAAAACTAAAAATTACATGGAGGCTCTGAAATAAAGTGACAGGGAGGAGTTTCTTATCACAGTCTCCAGCTTCTGGGAACAGCAGGAGTGAGGTTCAAGCACAGTGGCAGGAATGGACTCCCTCAGTGAAGAGCTAGAACCCAAGCAAAGCCACAGGACCATGCTTAGCAGAGAAGTCCTGGTCAAGTCCACAGCATAAAACAGGCAGAAATAGTTATATCATTTTTGTGACTCATTTCATCAATAATGTCTGGTTCCAGTCCAAGAAAGGCTAAAGAGCTGCTGGGAAGTGGGAAGGATGCAGGCCCCTGGGGGGAATCCACAGGTCTCACAGTGAGGCACAGCAGGCTGCACTGTGGCAGCAGGAGTGCAGCAGGGATGAAAGCAAAGGCTTGGGTCACAGGATGCTGAGAAAAGGGGCAGAGGAGGCTCAGGTGCCTCCTCAGTGTGAATCAGCGGACTCCAAGGACCTTCTGGCTACCGTCTGTGTCCCAGCCAGCTTCTTTTCTAGAGACAGAGAGGCTGATGACAAAATCTCCCCCCTTGAAAGGTCATAGTATAGCCAGCTGACTCCAGAAGACAGTGGGCACCAAGCAGTGGCTGATTTGATAAAAAATAAGAATAAAGATGTAAAAAGAATAAGAACATTGTTTTTATACTACAAAGTATTTTAATGATCACCAGGGATTTTTATTAAATTTATTTATTCGGGACACTCAAGAATTGCTTTGACTTTTTTCTGAAATCTGAAGAAATTTTGAGATCAGAAAACTTTAAAAACTATAGTAGACCAAAAATATTAAAAGTCAACAAATGAGCCTAAATAGTATTTAACTAAGAGTCTAGAATTATTTTAGCTAGTCATATAAGGAATCTGTCTCAAATAATAAAATGTGCCATCTGCTCTTTGACTGAATGGAGGAAATAAATATAGGTTCAGTGCTAAAAAGACACAGGCACGAATAGTAAACAACCAGCATGCCCTCTGGTCTCTGGACGGCCCTACTTCCAATACTGCAACTTTTGCCCTCTCAGCTGTTTCTCTGTGCAGCACCGCTGCCAGAAGCCAAGCTTGCCAGGGCAAGGGGTCTGCAGCCAGTCCCTGGGCATGGCTTGGCCAGAGGAGCTCAACACATTTCATCTCGGGGTCTCCATCTCAGCTTGGTACATGGTATGATTTTCAATGGGAATATATAAACTATATAATTTATACCTTCCCTACCTGCTAACACAATATGTTTAAAAAAATCATCATAGTCTCTCATTTTATTAGTTTTCAACAGGAAGGATCTATCTTTTTAAAAACACAAATAAAAAGGGCCGGGGATTTAGCTCAATGGTTCCAGCGCCTGTCTTGCAAGTGCAAGGACCCGGGTTCGATCCCCAGTAGCCACATACCATACTGGGTGTGGAGACTCACGTCCAGCAGCAACCAGTTCCATATATCACAGTGCCGGGCGTGGTGGCTCACACCTGTAATCCCAGCACTCGGGAGGCAGAGGCAGGAGGATTGTTGTGATGTGAGTTTGAGGAGGAGCTCAGGGCCAGCCTGAACTACAAAGCGAGACCCTGTCTCAAAAAAAAAAACCTAAAAAAAAATCAAAAAAACAAAAAACACACAAATGAAAATATTAGGTAACTTATTTGCACACATACACAGTAACATAATACCAGCATCAAATCTCGCTTTATTGGTTTGGTTTTTGCACTGTAAGCCAGCCAGATGTCCAAACCACCTACTCTTCCCTCAGTAATGACAGTGGCAGTAACTTGCAGCCTGGTGCCTTCACCAGACACTCACAAGCATCACATGTGTGTCTCTTACTTGCAGCTGTCGCCACTTCCAAGACTTTCCGTAACTACTGCCAGTGTAGCTCAGTGCAGTCAACACACAAACATAGCAATAAGTAAAACCTAGCTGTCTGGACTGGTGGAAAACAAAGCTTCTGAGAGGTGGAGCAACAGCACTGCTGCGTGGTGCTTTCCACGATGACCCTGAGGCACAGCTCAGAATGCAGATCTGAGCTGAAAGGGGCGCAAAACCCTAGCTGATATACATACCTTTAGATAAAAAATTAAACATGTAAAGAATGAAAAGCTAAATGTCAAAATCTCACCTCGTGGAGATATACTGTACGGACAACAGAAGGAAAGAATTGCTGGTATAGGATATTTGTGTGCACTGAGAGCCCTAGAAATAAGAGTTGATTTTAACTTTGATTTTTAATTATTATCCACATTCTATTTACATAGGAAGAGTTTGACTATTCAAATGGTTCGTTCCTTTGTACTTTTTAAGAAGTGCAGTTGAAAAGTCTTTTAAAAGGTTGGCAGCTCTGGGCCGGGGAGTTAGCTCAGTGGTTCCGGCGCCTGTCTTGCAAGCGCAAGGACCCGGGTTCGATTCCCCGGTAACCACATAACAATACTGGGTGTGGAGACTCACGTCCAGCAGCAACCAGTACCACATACCACAGTGCCGGGCGTGGTGGCTCACGCCTGTAATCCCAGCACTCGGGAGGCAGAGGCAGGAGGATTGTGATGTGAGTTGGAGGCTGAGCTCAGGGCCAGCCTGAACCACAAAGCGAGACCCTGTCTCCAAAAACCTAAAGGTTGGCAGCTCGAGGCTGTCTTCACCAGGCCCAATGAGTAGGAACAAATGTCATCTCTGCTTGTCGCAGCTAAGCGATGTCAGAAGCAGAGGTTCTGATTCTTGGCCAGTTGCACTGGCCAGAATTAAAAGACACTGCGCCACAGGAATGGGCCGAACTGTTGGATCTGACCCAGATATCCATAGATAGCTCATTGCGCATGGGTTTAGAGCATTCCACTGGAAATGATGTGATATAAAGAAAGCCTTTATGTCTGCCAGATGCAAGTAACTAAGTTGATAAACAGCTTCAACGTAGTTAAAGTACGTTAGCCGGGCACTCTAACAATTTAAAGGAAAATGAAAAAATTAACACCACACTAATAATATTCAACAGTTTACAGCGTAGGCAGATAAAAACCTTCATCTTACTGTTGAAAATCAAATTCCTCAAAGAGACAGACACTGGGAGGAGGAGGTGGGGGGAAGAAAACTGGAAGTATATACATATTATAAATTTGAAGTGAACCAATAAAACCTGCATAATGAAGACAGATCCACTTAGGTAGCAAAGTTGAGGTTAAGAGTACAGGGGAAGAAATCTGAGGGAGGGATTACATGTTTATGGCGCATCAGTAGAAACCCTGCATAGTTTTGTTTTTACTGCCAGTAGTTTGAGAGAAATAATTTTTACATCATCATATGGCAAAGCAAAGCAAGCTGGTGTGTCAGCAGATACATGAGAAAAGTTGTTCAGTGCAACACGGGTCTCAGAGATAACTGTCTTCCTGAGAAAGCCTCAGGTTTTCTGACGTGCTCTTTCTTTAGGCCACAGTGTCTACTTTTTAAAGATTCTGAGAATTGCACAGTTAGGGTCTCGCTTGTAGTATGTCATGTGAGAGTAGTCCAAAGAAAATGTAGCTCACATTTACTGCTGGCTTCGGGTAAAAATGGGCATTTCACAGAATTGAGAAAGACTGACCGATTAAACAAACAGGAATACTAATGTCCTTTCGAAGTTAATTTATTTCCTGCTTTCAGTGGAGCTTCCCCAAATGATCTTCAGGCTCTCAAGCAGTCAGCTTAGCATAAATATCTGCCGGAAGGAGATTCTTCTTGCCCCCTTGAGGTTCTGTTCCTGCATCAACAACGCACTTCCAAGAAGCTGTCTTGTTCATCTCATGGAAATTAGTTTCCAGCCTACACATCTCTCAGTAAGTATTTGCTAAGTAAACAGGAGAAGAATGTTATTGTATTAGGCCTTTGATGCAGACCTCTCCCCACACTCCTAATTGCTTCTTCCATCAAACCCAGCTCTAATGCTGGGTTCCAATATTCTTCCACTAATCTCTGTCTCATGACAGACTATTACAAAGGATAAGGTATGCACACCAAAATTAACTGAGTGCTTCCCTTACTTTTACAATATGATTTCATTTTGAAAACAATTCTGAAACAGTACTGTTCCAAAATGAGGAGGCGTCATCTCACCTGTCACATGAGGAACCCTTGGCTCCGGAAGAACAAGTAGCTGCATTCTGGCAGCTAAAATGGGAGTGCCTCCTTTTCCACCATGGCTAATGCAAACCTGCTTTAGTCCCTACCTCACCATTCACCTCTTCCTGTTCCACAGATCGTTATAAAGCTACACTCCTTAAAGGCCTAAATGGCCTGTCTCACTCTTCTCTGCCTTTGTCCTTCTGGATCCCCAGTGCGCACCCCATTCTTAACTTTTCTCAAACACTAACTCTGGTCTCCCCATCTTCATTCTAAATCATTCCTTTCTTTCTCCAAGTGCCTATACATACCCGGTTTCAGTGCTCTCATCTGCACTTCATACACCTAACTATCTTTTCAAAGAGAAGAAAAGGAAAAGAAACAAAACCCTGGGAATAGTCAACTTTCTATTCGATGCATTTCCTATATTGCTTCTAATTATTGATGGATCCTTTCCAGCCCTCTGCTGTCCTTGACTGGCACTGCTTCTTGCTTGAGTCTTCTGATATTCACTGTTCTCTCACAGCTTCCTGACATATGGGTTGTGGCCAACTCTCAAACCCTGGGCCCCTGAGCTGACTCAGGCTCACCCTGCTGGGAGGTGTCACAGTGTCCTCTAATCTGTGGATACAAAAGTGTCTCTCTCTCTAGCTTCTGTGGTATACTCAAGCCCAATTTCTCAAATGCAGGTGCTGCCATCTACCCTGCATTGGATCAGCCTTCATGATCTCAAACACATTCTCACTCAAATGAAACACGGTCCACCAAAACAAGATTCACTAACCAAGTCAGGCCTTTCCATCAGCAGTTCTAAACCCTTGCCTTACTTTTCCTACTCCCTTCCATCCTGCACATCACTAACACAGCAGTACTTGTAGGGCACGTCCTCGGGAGTCATTTGAACTGAGGAGCCCGTTGTAGCTTCTGTTACCATCAACATGATGCTCCACCTCCTCAGCATCCATGCAGCTCACTGATCTACCAGCAAACTCTTCAGTCTGGACCCTAACCAGTTGATCTCAGACTCAGATGTTCATAGACCACTGATTGCATCTATAGTGTCAGCCACCACTCTTCCTAGAAGTCTAAAATTTATCCTTACTTCAAGGGGATTATGCTCTTTATAAAAAGCCCCAGTAATTTATTCCAAAACTATGTGGTAAACCAGGGTCAATTTCCCAGTTTTGATTCTGCACCACAGTTACATAAGATGTCACAATTAGAGAAAATGGAGAGAATGAATTCTCTGTACTATTTTTACATCTTCCCAAGAATCTATAATTATATCACCATAAAAATATTTTAAAAACACATGTGGACATCAACTATGTATGAATTGGGATGGCACTAGTTGGGTACTGAGGGACAGGGATTTAGCTCAATAGTTTCGGCGCCTGCCTTGTAAGTGCGAGGTCCCAGGTTTGATCCCTGGTAACCACATACAACAAAGCCAGGCCTGGTGACTCATGCCCACTAGCAATCAGTACTACATACCACAGTACTGGGAGCGGTGGCTCATGCTTATAGTCTCAGCACTCAGGAGGCAGAGACAGGAAGACTGCAGTGAGTTCAAGGCTCGCCTGGGCTACATAGTGAGCTCAGGGCCAGCCTGAACTACAAAGTGAGACCCTGTCTCAAAAAAAAAAAAAAATAGACACACAGAATTTACCTATAAGTGTATTCACCATATAACTGCATACCATACCATATCAGAAATGAATGGTGCTAAAGATTTAGCCCAAGTGGTACTGCACCTACCTTAGAAGCACAAGGACTCAAGTTTGATTCCTATTACTGAAAAAAATAATGAATTGTGTATTTCACAAAAGGAGACTAATTAAGTATATCACAGCTAAAAACAATGTATACTATTCCAATAAAGATTAATTTTTAAAAAAACAATGTATACTATTTAATAATGAAATAACAGATTTAAAAGTGGGCAATAAACTAGTAGGTATAGTATGATCTAATTTTATAAATATAAGCATTCATATATGCACAAAGAAAAGACTATAAAGATATGGATACACACATAATATATACATACCAAAAAATGTGTGTGTGGTTGAGTTTATATCTATTTCAGAGTGGTTCAATTACTGGTGATTTTAAATTCTCATTTTGCTCGTTGGCATTTTCTAAATTTGTACAAAAACATCTTTATCTTTATATTAAAAATGAGCTGTATTTTATTTTATTTTTTTTCTCATAGCCCTACCCACCCTACCACCCCCCCATATACATAAAATTTGTTTCCTTACTTTTTTGTTACAATCTCAACATTGTCCCCTTTCACCTTATTTTACATTGAGCATTTTCTATTTCACAATATATAACATACAATGCTAGGACTCAGAAAATGAGCTGTATTTTAAAACTCTCTTCAGATATACTTCTCATGTATAACTTAATTTGCTTACACTACAAGACATAGCAATACCTTAGCTCTTTTTACTAAAGAATATTCCACTGAGATGTTGGTGTGATCTAACTTAACTATACAACATTGTGCTAGAAATGAAACAATAACTCACTCTGTTCTTTCATTGTCTCCAAAAATTAGTATTTATTATGAAAATATTATAAATTTTAGAAAATATTTTATATATATATATATATATATATATACATATAATTATTAGAGGAACCTTGTTTCTTCAGTATCTACCACAAGGTGTTGGTCTTACTTTCAGGTAATCTTCTTTTGATAACAATTATTCTCAGACTTTTCATACTTTGATCAATTTTGAGCTTTCTCATTCAGGTAAGCAGTTTTTATAATTGAAACAATGTCATTCTTTTTATAATAATATTCTTAAAAGGAAAAAACCTCTTTTTTTTGAGACAGGGTCTCACTTTGTGGTTCAGGCTGGCCCTCAACTCAGCCTCAAACTCACATCACAGCAATCCTCCTGCCTCTGCCTCCCAGTGCTGGGATTACAGGCATGAGCCACCACGCCCGGCACTGTGGTATGTGGTACTGGTTGCTGCTGGGCGTGAGTCTCCACACCCAGAATGGTATATGGTTACCGGGATTGAGCCCCGGCCCTTGCACTTGCAAGACAGGTGCCAGAACCACTGAGCTAAATCCCTGGCCCAGGAAAATTTCATATACTTTATAAATGTCTAATCCTAAATCTTCTAATTGAACTCTAAAATCCTTTGGTCAAATTCTCCCAAATGACTTTGGGCTTCTCTGTTAGTATTTATTATTAGTAACAGAAGCTTACATCTAGTGAAAATTTGCTATGTGTCAGTCACTTGCTGTATATTTCTAACATATGACTGAATTTAATTTGGCCAACTCTCTAACAGTGCGCCACTAGAATCCCTACTTAGAGTAGAGGAAACATAGAGGCAGAAGGGCTAAGAAAAAGGGCTAAGAAAAGTGTTCCATCTCCTAGAGCTGGTAAAGAGTTACCTGGTAGCACCTTCTTGACCAAGTCTCTGGTCTCTGTGTGCCTGTCTCTGTCCACTGGTGCAGGGGATTTTCCAAAGAAATAAAGATCAGCACCCATTGAGATGGTAATGAAAACTCTTCATTAAGAGAAATGATTCTCACAGAATACTGCAGAATCACCCAGGCCCTTATGCTCAAGGTAAGAAACCTCCTATATGTAATATGGGCTACAACTTCTGAACCCCCGAGCTCAGTTCAGCACACAAGAAGCATCCACCCCGCATCTTTTCTCTGGTATGAGAAAATGAAGATGTAAATGAGTCCTAGCATTGTATGTTATATATTGTGAAATAGAAAATGCTCAATGTAAAATAAGGTGAAAGGGGACAATG
>PVIR01016530.1:0-36426 GCA_004026965.1 Petromus typicus | reverse complement strand
TTATTTTTTTAATCTTTATTGGTACATTAAATATACACATCATGATTGCACTCCATAATGGGGATTTGTACCAGTATAAGACACAACTTAATTCTCATTTTTTCCCATAGCCCTACCCACCCTACCACCCCCCCATATACATAAAATTTGTTTCCTTACTTTTTTGTTACAATCTCAACATTGTCCCCTTTCACCTTATGAACCTTTCATTTATTAAAAACTAATACAAAGCTCTCTATATATTACCACCCCTATTATTATCAGCAATTAAAAAAAATCTCTGGTACATCTATGTAAGTTTCAATGGATTTCAACTTCAGTATTGTAAAGCATGGTAAAGAAAAAAAATGCAATTGTATTCAGCCAGTTTCCCATCAGACTTGCAGTAGGATTGCATTTGAGTAGTTTAAGTGAGTTGCTTTGTGTTTATGATGGGCGCAGCAAATCCTCCTTGCTGAAGTTTCTAAACCCTCCTCACCCAACAGTGATCCCCTTTGTTGATCTTCAGGGTATGGTGTCTCATCTGTTTATTTTGGCCTTTTATTTGACTTTGTGGCCAAGCCTGTTTTCTTTGTTTGATATGTTAGCTCAAATATGTAGGTGAACTCAGGCATTTAGTGCTGGGCATGTAATTTTGAAAAATACACATGTTGAATTTGATAATTGAATGTAATAATTTTTCCTAGCAAATGGAAAAGCAAACATTTGACTTCTGAGTGATATCTTGCTTCCTTTTAGTAGAATTGTTGAATTGTCTTTTGCTAAGAGACATAGACTTCTGGTCACAGAATTTCTGTCAGTTTTTTTTTTTTAAATATATACAGTGCTCTGTCTTAAATTGGATAGGAACAACTTGTCTCCTTTAAGTGCTTCCTGAGATATTAGCACCTTTCAGTGCTAGTTTCTGAAGAGCTTTAGCTGTCACTCAACTCTTAGTACTTAGGCATTATCACATGAAATGTGGCAAGCTGAAGAATCTTATTATTTGAGATAATCACAAGTTGTGCCATGTTTCCAAGTATTAGAAAAAGTGTAAATACATTATTGGGCCGTTATGCCAATACATACAAATACAAAGAAACCAAAAGTTGTGAATATATAGAATTTTACCTGTTGCTATTGAAATTCTGACTTTGCTTTAGCAGATTCAACTTATTGCCTTGTGTCAAGTATAACTAAATTTTAAAATTCTCTTATTTTCTACAAGATTCTCTTATGAAAGCCAAAATATAAAATGCTTTTTAAACCTCGAAGTTTTATATAAATTTTAGTTTTGTCTATATTATTTGCTATATTATTTCTGAAATAAAACCAGTAAAACCAGATCAAATAACATGGAGAATTGAAATCTCTAGATGTTTTGCTATTCTCTGTGTATTTGGAGAGATACTTACAATTGGAATGCCTTCATCGATTGGAAGCTTCTGCTGTTTTTTTAATGGAAGTTACTTAAAGTTACCTATATGAAGAGTTATTTATATAAAATTTCCTTTAGAATCTCTGTTTATAGGATAGAGATCTTGCAGGATGTTAAAAAAAGGTGTTGTCTTATTTTACAGGGCGTCTTGTTTGCCAACATACTTGAAGTTTCAATATGCAAAAGCCATTCATGTAATCTCTTCTTTTATTGATGTGGTTTTTAAAAAGTTTCAGGTACCTACTTGCAAATGTGTCTCAAGAATATTTCCTGGTATCTGGGGTTCGCTATGACTTTTGCCCTCTTTCTTTTTCTCCTTTTTGAACTATTTTAAAAAACAGTGGTTTTCAGATACAGTGAACCTTTCAAAGGAAGGAAGATTGGGAGAACAGAGGTAGAACTGAACCTGGGTTTCTTCATATGGTCGGCGGGACAAAGGCGTAAGAATTCTTTAATAAAGAGATCCTTTATTTAGTTATGTCTGTCTTGTGATACCAATGGATATCAGACCAATGAACAAAAATCACAAAAGAACTTGCCATCTTTGGGGTTGTGGCAGTGTGGAGCAGCAGGTAGATAAAGGGATAAGCCTGAAAAGAGAGTTTTCTGTTTTTAGTTTTAACTTTTTTTTTTTTTTTTTTGAGATAGGGTCTCGCTTTTGTAGTTCATGCTGGCCTTGAGCTCAGCCTTGAACTCACAGCAATCCTCCTGCCTCTGCCTTCTGAGCGCTGGGAAAACAGGCATGAGCCACCCACACCAGGCATTGTAGTATGTGGTTCTGATTGCTGATGGGTGAGCATGAGTCTCCATGCCCAGCATTGTTTTAGTGAGTCCTTGCACTTTTAAGGTAGGTGCCGGAACCACTGAGCTAAATCCCCAGCCCTAATTTTAACAATTTTTAATAAAAGGGATATATGATTATTTCTCTATATCTTAGATTGTTTCTTCATTATATGTCTCTTTTCCTTTGTACCTATTAAGATTTGGCTTTACATTCAAAGGTCTTTTGTGATCCAGGTTGAGTTTCAGCTCAGGGATAACCGCTGTACAAAGACGAACACTCACGTGGACATTTGTGCCATTAGCCTTTTCCTGTACTCCTTCACCATCAATGCCGTGTTTCTTATAAACTTGGTCTATTTTTGCCAACTTGCTAGGCTTTATAGTATCCTGAAACCAGTGCTTTATCATCCTTTTGGATGGACATGGATTGAACATTGCATTTCTCTCTCAGTTCTTTTTTTTTTTTTTAAGGTTTTTTGAGACAGGGTCTCGCTTTGTGGTTCAGGCTGGCCCTGAGCTCAGCCTCAAACTCACATCACAGCAAATCCTCCTGCCTCTGCCTCCCGAGTGCTGGGATTACAGGTGTGAGCACCACGCCCGGCACTAGAAAGTGGTATGTGGTACTGGTTGCTGCTGGGTGTGAGTCTCCACGCCCAGTATTGTATGTGGTTACCGAGGATTGAACCGAGGTCCTTGCATTTGCAAGACAGGCGCCAGAACCACTGAGCTAAATCCCCGGCCCCTCTCTCTCATTTCTTTGGAAAGTGGAAATAAGTCATCATCCTGTGACTGGGGGAAGCCACACTGAAATGCCTTCTCAGTTTCCTGCTCCAGTCAGAAGGTACATGGGACAGACTCCATTTTGGCCTCTGCCACTTTTGCATTGACTACAGGAAGAGAACCACTGAGCTAAATCCCCAGCTCCCAGCAATGATTTTTATTTGAACTGAAAAACACATATTTTAGTCACATTTAGAAAAGGATAGACCATAGAGTTAGATATGTCAGGGTTTTAACTAATATTCCCCATTTACTTTTTCACTCTTTATACCAGTTACATGACATTTCATCTTTAGTTAGTTATGAAAAGATTAACTGCATGGTACTTGCTATGAAAATTCCCTGAAATCATATTTATAAAGTACTACCAGAGCCCAAAACCTGATTTATACTCCAAATGTATGAATTTGTTTTAAATTTATTTGAGATATTTAAATGCCATTTTATTTTTAAAAAGGATTTATGTTTTAAAATATTTACTTTTATTCTTTTAAAATATATGTACCTTTCTTATGTCAGGCAACAAAATATTTTTTAAAGTATTAAATATATATAAGAATTTATATTCTCATAGGAAAGAAAACAAACAAATGACGTGATATATCTGTCAAATGGTGATCACCATTGTATGGGAACGAGTTGTTCCAGGAGCAGGTAATGTCTGAGTAGAACCTTGAAGAAGGTGAGGGAGTCAAAGATTTGGATTCCTGGGAAAAGAGAGAACAACAGGTACATTATCTGAAGCAAAGAGAATGGGCTTCCTGGAGCACAATGGGAGGCGCAGCCATCCAGGTAGCAGAGGGCACATCTTGTGGGATCTTGTAAGCAAAGTAAGGACTAAGGTGTTATTACTAGAAAAGTAGAACAAACTGACGGATTGATCGGAGGAATGATATGATCTGACTATGGTTTAAAAGGAAACAACAGAGATGATCAGTTGAGCAACGACTACTAGAAAAGGACCAGGACAGGAGCAGAAGAGACTATTGCAGTGATCCACACGAGAGGGGATGGTAAAGAGGAAGCAGAGGAAGTGGTTGGAATCTGTGTGTTCTTTCACAACGAGGGCTGAAGGATTGTTGTAGGGTGTGTAAACAACAAAAACAACTACATAAAGAGTGACAAGTAAAGGATGATTCCAGTTTTGGGTGTAAGAAACTAGAGTTACTGGTAACTGAAAGAGGAGGACTGGAAATGTGTATTTGGAGTAGGAATGAGGGGGGATATCAGAAATTTGGATTTAGAGATGTTAAATTTGAGATTAAGTTGCTTATTACACAAAGAAATAATGTTCATCAGACTTTTAATCCATGAAAAGGGACGAAGTCTATAGAGGGAAAAGTAATGATAGGCAAGTGACCAAGCCATGAAGTTTCCTAAGAGTAAGAAAACCTGGAGATGAGGAAGAACTCTCTAATTTATAATGTTGGTATAGTGAAAATATAATTTGGGAATACCTTTTGAGGAAATTTATCTGTATTTTCCATGCTTCCCAATTCAAACACTAAGAAAGTGAGATGTTTGCTTCTGGGAAATAAATATTGCATATCTATTGGTAAAGAAGCATACAACTCTAGAAGCATTCAGGAAATTTTACAAAAAGTAGACAAAAAAAACCCCTCTGCATTGGAGACACTAAAAGCTCTTTTAGAAAAGCTTCTCCAAAGCAATGGTAAATTTAGAAATGGCTTATAAATACGTCAGAAAAGTGGAGTAATGGATTGGGTTAGGAAGCACTGGTCAATGTTTTTAGTAAGTGGAGCCATGTGGCTGATTTGAAATGGTTTGAGAAAGAAATGAGCATCAATTCAAGTTTATGAGGAAAAGAACATGGAGTGGAAGAAAGGAGAGACTTTCAGAATTGAAAATAGCCCATTATCCACTGAACAACTAGTTCTACTTTTCTGGGGAGGGAGTCATTTCTTCCTGATATTATTACTCAGGATTTCTTACACAGGGTGATTCAGAGACAGTTGAGAATTGGATGAAGAAATTTGTTTTGAAAGATATAAGCTGGGTTAAACCATTGTCCAGCTTCCTGTTGGTGTTTTTCAAGGATGAGATTCAGCAAGAAGCTACCCAGGGCATACAAATGTGGTAGCCAGCCTCTGAGATGCACAAGAGCAAGGAAGGATTGAAGTAGAAATAAGGGACACACTAAGATTATTCAGACTCTTGTCTCCAAAAAAAAATTTTTTTAAAAAACAAGGTCTTGCTTTTTTGTATTCAGGCTGGCCCTGAGCTCACTATGTAGCCCAGGCAAGCCTTGCACTCACAGTAATTCTCCTGCCTCTGCCTCCTGAGTGCTGGGATTACAGGTGTGAGCCACCACACCTGGCACTGTGGTATGTGACTAACTGGATTGAACTGGGGACCTTGTGCTTGCAAGGCAGATGCTGGAACCACTGAGCTAAATCCCTGGCTTTCCTCAAAAAATTTATAATACAGTTTTATGCAATTAATGAATTAAAAAAATTCATTTACTAGTTAGAACTTTTAATAATAATTCATTGAATGGCGTACTCCCAGTCATCCCATGTTCATACTTTAAAAGCTTTCATTCTTCCCTCTCCAGTTTTTTCTTAGAAGTACTGTTTTCATTTGTTTGTGAAGTTCTGATCAGATATTTGCTAAATATGTATAAAGACCTTGAGATGCCTCTTCTTGTTTGAGAAGAATCTGTTTCCAAATGGCACAGTCTCATTTTGCTGTACAGATTGTTTATAAGCCTTACCAACATGGAGACTGTTGTTTGACTTTTCTTTCTAGTTGTAGTTTTGGGTGACTAGTTACCAAAGATAGGGGGTTAAACTTCTTCTTGCAAAATAGTCACTTTTCCCCTATTCATGTTGTTATTTTCCTGCTACTGTCAATAGTAATAATTCTCCTGACTCTACAGCCTTCTTATTATAGACATCTAGTAAGCAAATTTAGGCCAATGAAATAATTCGAGTTAGTGAGATGAGGTACAGACTTAAGAAAAAAGTCAGAAAGTTAAAATATTTAATATGTGATGTGTTACAGTGAATATTATCTAAGACCAAAGTTCACAATCTGTTAGGAATATGCAATGATTTGCAAATATCTGTTATGTTCTCCTAAGTTCATTTTGTTTTTGCAAGAGGACTGTTAATTGTCTCCCTGTTCCCTATTGGCTCTCACTGTTTTTCTTCAGTAACAGAACCTTGCACTATTAGTTGGACACATGGGCATCCAGATAAAAATCATATTTCTCAGCTGTTCTTCGGGTTGTTTGGCCATATATTCTAAGATCTGTTATGATGCAAGTAGAATTAAGCCACACTGGTGAAAACTACAAAAGCCATTTTAAACCAGGGGATGAAAAACTTGTCTTGAGGATAGTGGAAATAAAGCAGAAAGTGCCTAGGTCATCAAAACTGTGGAATAACTGCCATGTGACACCTGGTGGTTTATGTGCCATAAGAAGGAAATTCATGCCCATTTATTTGAGCCATTATTTTTTCAGCCTTTATGACAATAGCCAGACTTGTATCTCAGTATATTTATGGTCCTTCTAATAGGGGCCAGTGTGCTAAAATGTAATGGTACTTAAACAGTATTACCCACTGATACAGAAAATACATAGTGAAAAGAGATAGTGAAGTTCAGGAAGGTTCTAAGTGAATTTTTATTCAGTAATTACAGCTACATATATTTGAAAAGTAATACATCTTATTGCAGGTGGGCCGTATTGGTTATTTACTCTTAATATTGTTAGTGCTTGGACTTGCATGCAGATTAAGGACTTTCCTCACTCAAATTGAAGTCCACAGACTTACACCTTGGACTTAAACATGAAATCAGGCAGTATACAACCCACTTCAGAGGATGAAAATAAAACCTGAAATATCAGTTAGCTAAAAAGTTGTTAACTATAGCCAGATAAATGAAGGGGTTGAAGTTCAAGGGTTCAGTATTAGTAGGGTCATTGTGGTGATTTCTTTTTTTCTTTTTTTTTGAGACAGAGTCTCACTTTGTAGCTCAGGCTGGCCCTGAGCTCAGCCTCAAACTCACATCACAGCAATCCTCCTGCCTCTGCCTCCCTAGTGCTGGGATTACAGACGTGAGCCTCTGTGCCCAGCACTGAGGTATGTGGTACTGATTGCTGCTGGGTGTGAGTCTCCACACCCAGTATTGTATGTGGTTACCAGGGATCAAACCCGAGTCCTTGTGCTTGCAAGACAGGCGCCGGAACCACTGAGCCAAATTCCCGGCCCCATTGTGGTGATTTCTTAGCATCACTTTCTCATTTTCCTATCACAAAACATAGTCTGTTTGGATAGGCATACTGCCCTTCTTCCTTTCCAAAATTCATGTCCAGCCAAAACACATATGTCCTCATTTCAAAATGGGGCCTTTACAGATATAATCAAATTTAGATGAGGTAATATTTGATTAGAGTAGCTCTAACCCAATGACTGGTATCCTCAGAAGAAGAGGGAAATTTAGACATGCACACTAAAGAAAGACACCTATGTGAAGACAGAGGCAGATATTGGACTTACATGCAATGAGCAAGGAGCACCAGCAATTTCTGGCAACAAGCAAAAACTCAGAAAGGCAAGGAGAGATTCTTTATTAGAGTCTCTGGAGGAAGAATGGCCCAGCCCTCAATGAGAGTTTTGGATTTCTAGCTTTCAGAATGATGGGAACAAAAATGTCTGTTGTTTTAAGCAACATGACTTGTGGTTCTTCACGATGGCAGTTCTAAGGAACAGTATATAACAGTATAATTAGTCCTTCCCTCAGCAGCAGACCAGGATACTATTCAAAATGTTTATCGATAGTGTGCTATCCATCCAAAATGAAGATATGTTTGCTGTATCTGTGGGGCAGATATGTCTGCAGTATTTGTGTGGCTTCCTTTTTGGAAGTCAAGGCCACTTGAGCTGGGTTGTTGGTACAGTGAGGAGTTCTTGGGGTGGACTGGGGGGTGGGGACTGAAGCCTTGGCTGTTTATCCTGTGGTATAGAAAATTTCAATATTTTACTCAGCCATGGAGTTGTATTAATGTGTGTAGGCATGTGCCAGGGATGGCCTAAATCAATATGCCTTTCCTTCTCACCACTAGGAGGGTAGTGAAACTCAAAACTGTCCACACTAGATGCCTCATTACTAATACAACTCAGTGATTTTTTAAAGATGATATTAATTAGATTCTTCTCTTTGCAACATTTTATTTTGATGTCTGCCAATATAATTGTTTTATATTTACCTTTTACCTATGTGTTCTGATAATAAAAGAGAACAGCTAGGTGTCAGGAATGTAGGAATTTGCTGAAAGGCTACTGTCAACCCACTTTATACTAAGCCTCAGAATATAACTTAGCAAACAGATGTACATACACACACACATACACACACACATGTTTGCGCACACATTAACACAATTTTCTCTCCATGTAGTAAGAACTTGTTTGCATTATATATGCAATGGAGGGAAGAATGCTATAAGAAATACGACTCTCTGTAGTCCATGAAAGATAATAGGAAAATAAAGGAAGGTATTAATTCCAGAAAATGTGGATTTGTAAATTAAATTCTCTTCTACAAGAATAACTCCAGAAATAAATTGAATGGCAGTGAAAGACAAATTTAAATACAAGGGCAACCAAAGGAGCAAAGATTGAGACAGAGGCATAGAGGCAGCCAGGGGAAAAAATCACGAAGTCAAGGCTGTGTCTCAGCCTCCAAACCAAGTCTTTCTTTTGGTTTTCTGGGGGCCAGGTTAGAAACAGGGTTAAGGAAGGGCAGCAACAAAATACAAGTTCTCTATACTCCACTTTTCAAATTTGAGCTGATTCAGTTGATTTAAATTGCTTTGCATTTTGATTATTATTTAAATATTTGTACACTGAGTTTGAGGCTTCTGTTTTATATACTTCATGGCAATTATGTGTATACGTTATTAACAATAAATATTAAAAATATAACTCCACATAGGGTGAACATTTTAATTATTTTTTACCTATTTTTAAAATTAGCATATTGCTTTTAATAATAGTGAAAAAGGAATTTTAGAAAGAAACTAAAAAATATGAACTGTTTCTTCCTACTATGCAATGCATGTTAAATTGCTGGTTTCTGAAGAATACTGAATTAAAATTTTATCAATACATGCAGTACCACATATTTTCTATTTTAGTTGCTATTTAGCATTCAGGTGTGCAGTGGAATACATAAAAAATGAAATGCTAATGCTGTTGCATTTGTGATTTAACATGTAAAAGTTGACAGCATTTTTCTTTAAATCATAATGTCTTTATATATTCATTTGATTTGATCTCCTGAGCACGTGATGTGAATGTCTTGGTTTTAAAAAACCATTATCTTCTTCAGTTTAGAAATGAAAAGATATACCTGTGAGTCATGCTTAAAAGGCTTCAATTGAAGACTTAGTTTAATTGATCCACTGGTGCAGAAATTGTAGTTTCTCCCTTCTATTTTGTTTCACTTAATTTATGATTAACAGTTATATGAAACTGTAAGCCTCCTAATGGAAGTAGTTTTATAAATATTGCATTCCATTTTATGTTCTTCAATCTGTACTTCCCTTATCAGGTGTTTTTATGTTAAAAATTTTCAAAGTTAATGTGTGAGGAAGTAACTAGCTACTTTAGTTAGTTAGATTTCTCTTCCCTGAAGAAAATTACTATAATGGTTACTTTTGCTAAAATGCAATTACTGTCACTGTAACAATCAATCACATTTTTATATAAGAAACTTTAACAACTTTTGAATGCATTTAGAAAAGTAAATGAAAAAGACTCTGTGAAATAACTAGATACTCACCCCCTCCTACCAGTCATCTCTCTCTTGAGATACATTTTAGTGCTTTATCCGTGATTACTGTGAAAGTTACAGTAGTAAGCAACACCATTGAACAATGCTACATGCATTCAACAATTTGGAGCTATTGTTCTTTCTGAAGAATAACAGTTTAATCCTAGCCCGTCAGGATCTTGAGTTTTACAAATTAAATCAAAAGTCATCATTTGGAAAGGTTTAATATTTGTTATACTTCTACAGATGAAAACATCTTATGAAAAATGAAGGTTAGGATATAGGAACTATATCAAGTCTCCACTTTAGTAAAAATCACTAGTT
This sequence comes from Petromus typicus, assembly GCA_004026965.1. Lineage (NCBI taxonomy): Eukaryota > Metazoa > Chordata > Mammalia > Rodentia > Petromuridae > Petromus > Petromus typicus. The sequence goes on along the minus strand of PVIR01016530.1, from coordinate 26,318 downwards.
GAACTGAGAGAAAAATTTTTGTCTCCAAATATTATGTAGTGTCATATCTTACAGATAGTATTTTCCCCCCAAGAATCATTAGTAATGAATATACTACTTGTGCAGGTAGAATACTAAATACAAAATAAATTACTATTACACAATGTATACTCCTCATATAGCATTAGGAATATACAAACAGCTGATTTGTTTTATACTGTTTTTTAATAACATGTATATTGACATCATGAATATGTGTGTAAGTGACATTGATCAAAATATATCAAAGAATAAGACATCTGAATAAAACCAATTATTTTACATAGCTATGTGCACTAAAACGCAAATTAACATCTAGCAGCATAGATGATTACAACTTTGTTTTCTCTCAGAATATATCCATGCCTTTGCCTGCTGCCCTATGTCTATTTTTTTCTAACTTTTCCTACTCTCTTTAATTCTAAGTCCATTCTGTCACTCTTCTAATTTAGATACTAGAGGTATTCTGATTCCTCCCTCTTCATTAGCTCCTCCTCTTAGGCCATTACTTAATATCCATTCAAACTTTCAGAAGTCTCTATAGATTCCTGTCCTCTTAGTGGAGGCCCCGTGCTGGCCTTTTCTGTATCTGTGGCTTGTTATCAATCTCTTTCTGTTTAACACCCTTTTCTCTGCTTCCAGAGTTATCTTTCCCAACACCTTGGTGTGACATACTTTTCCTATCTCCTTCCATCTGACCTCACTCCTGGTAGCTTCTTGGACAATTCTGCCTCCTGTCTTGTCCTGCCAGTGGACCAGTGAATTAGTCTACAAAACTCTGTAATAGTGAGTGTTTCCTTTTCTTCCTGGAATACTCATTTCTCAGCCTCTAATTAGAAAATTCTCTTCTTAAATTTGTAAATGAACTTCTCTGATACTCCAAGGAAAAAACAAGATGTTTACTTGTCTGTGTTATTGTAGCAATGTGGATATAAGTGTCTTATAACACCTCCTGTGTTTCCTGAATATTCCTGCACTACACTGTGAGATTATCCAGTGCAAGGATACATTTTAACTCTTTTTGGTATCCCTGGTTCTTAGGTTAGTTTATGGCATAGTAGCTCCCCTTAACAGAGTGAAAAAAATTCTTTAGTACTTTAAGTTGTGAAGCAATTTCAGTGTTACTAAAATGGATTTATAGGGTTGGAGATTTGGCTTGTTGGTTCCAGCGCCTGCCTTACAAGCACAAAGTCTGGAGTGAGATCCCTGGTAACCACATACCACAATGTCGGGTGTGGTGACTCACACCCACCAGCAATCAGTACCATATACCACAATGCTGGACATGGTGGCTCATGCCTGTAATCCCAGCATTCAAGAAGCAGAGTCAGGAGGATTGCTGTTGAATTTGAGGTTTGCCTGGGCTATATAGTGAGCTCAGGGACAGCCTGAACTGCAAAGTGAGAATCTGTCTCAAAAAAAAAAAGGATTTACATCCTGTCTGAGAATAAGGCCATTAGAAAAAACAATTTTAGGCCAGGCTGTAAAAATTAACTTTTACCAATTTACCTGAAAGCAAAAAAGTATTATTATTACAAAGAATTCTTCTCCATTAGAACAGAAGCTCCTCCATTCTTATGTACATACATATTTTGGGGAGAATACAAAAATGTGAGCTGTAAATGACCAATGGATAGCACGACTTGCATGACAAAAGGAAATCCGAAGCAAAATCAAACCATTAGAGAATATGTATTGTACATTAGACTTCTTTTATTTCCTTCAAAGCTCAGGTTGCCCATGCAGTTTATCTGGTGGCAGTTTTTGAATGTATTTTTATCTTGGGATAGTAGTGGACTAGTGCTATCTATAGAAAATTGCATTTGGTTCTATTGCCAATATGGGCTATGTTTTCCCCTTGCCTCTGTCTGTTATCAGAGAAGTAATAAAGGTGTTTCTTTGTGCCACTGCTTTAGAAAAGAAGGAAAGAGTAATCAGATGAAGTTCCATTTCTCTGTATCTCAATCTTTCAAAGTTCTCAAAGGACAACTTCTGTTTTTAAATTTTAAAGAAAATTTGAAAGAGACAGCAGTCATCTTAATTTGATCAGAATGCTCATAATCTTTGAGGAGTTGCTCCTCTCTGGTTTCATAGATTTTGTTGAAATGCTACTTCTAGTGAACTGCCAACCTTTGGCTGCAGGAGTAGGGAGAAGATCCAACCTGTCCGATCATGGTATGTGCCCTTCTGCCTATCGTGTTTCATCAGTGTGCCATATAACCCAGGTAGGAAGACCTGGAACTTGTCAGTGAAACTTCTATGCATGTGTGTGTGTGTGTGTGTGTGTGTGTGTGATACAATTTTTTTGCATCTCAAAAGGTAAATGTACAAATTTGGGAATATTGGCATTTATGTTTTCTGATATGTGGAAAGAGTCCTTTTGGGGTAGGAAAATATGAATCTCACTACAGATGCAGATTACCAGAGCTGAAAGATGTTGAGTCAACCTTAATGATACTCTTTGTACCCATCAACTTAGCATTGCTTGAAACAAGGCTCATCATTGAATTTGTAGACATAGGAGCCAATAATTTATTTTCTTCTTTAGCAGTTTGAGCTGGATTTCTATTATTTATAACCAAAATAATATACATCAGAGTGGCACCATACTGAAAAACTGTTAAGTCTTTTTAGGTATGAAAATCAGCATTAAATAAATGAAAAGCACCCATGTTATTTCAGTGCACCCTCAAATCACTGACAGTGAAATGTGACAATGAAGAGAACCAGGGGAAAACGCTTCTGGGAATGAGTCCCATGGAATAGGTTAGTATCTTCCACTGAATAGTACTTGAGAGTTCTATTGAATCATTGCACTTCCTAGCTTCCTATTTTGCAAATGTTTAAAAGCTAATTCACAATATAAGTTCAGAGTATGATAACTTTGTACCACATTGATTTCCCACAATTCCCTGCCCATTTGTTTCCAGGTGAAGGTTGGCCATGAAAATTGTTTGTGTAGGATTTGAAAGTGAAGGACAACCATGTTTGGTGTCTGCAAGGAGCTGCTGCACTATGTACATTGTCACAGACTTGGTATTGGTAAGGGGCAGCTGCTGGGCTCATAGCCCCTCTACCTCCTATTACACTCTTTCAGATTTTGAGAATCTTGGACCAGTGGAACATACAGTGCTATAGTAAAGGACTCTAGCTAATCCCATGAGTTACTCAAACCATTAGGACCAGAGGTGATGAGTGAATAAGTGATATTTCAGTTTTTCTATTTTGTCCTTGCTCACTCCAATCCTGTGTTCATTTATTTTCCTGATTGACGACCCCCAGGTTCAGTATCAGACTTAGAGGAAACAGAAATCCAGGACTAAATAAGGGCAAATACCTAAAATCATGAACCAATTGAACTCTTACCAATACTCACTGTGGACTATTTTTCATTATTATACATTTCTGAAGCCTTATAAATGCTCAAATACTACTGGATAACAAAACTGATAAAGGTTGAAAGAACTCAGGCTTTATTCTCAGGCTAAGCCATAGTCTTTATGTTCCACTTCTATCTTTGTTACTTGTGAACTGTGTGGCTTTGACCAAGTTATTGAATATCTTGATGGCTTAACATTCTTAGCTGCAAAATAAGGAAGACCACATCTATCAGTGAGAATGCTATTAGGATTCACAAGGAAATAACATTTGTTTTATCAGTAGACTATTGTTCATTACTGCTGTCTCAGTACCTAACACAATGATTGTTGCACTGAATATATTTCACAATGTTTTCTAACTGATGACTAACTGAGGGTGTGGTTCATGTATGTTAATCTCTTTTGTTCATCCCTTAGTGGAGGAGACACAGTAAGTTACTGTAGAGGCAGTACTTAGTCTCCTTTTAAAAAATCCACGGGAGACATATTTCTGTGTTCCACTGATGTTGATCTTAATAATGTGACTGACTAGGGCCAAAGGGATGTAAAGTAAAACACTGTGAGCAAATATTTGGCATGTGCTTCCATAGTAGGATTTCTCCCTTGCTTTTTTGTTTGATTTCCACTAACATAAAAAACAAAATACTCCATGTAGTCATAGTCCTTCCTACTGAGAAGCAGACTAGACCTGGTCCAGTCTGAAACAAGGACATTCCAGCTAGCCTAGAGACAAATGAAAAAAAAAAATTTCTCTGACTTGAGTATTACAGTGGATTGTCATGGTTTAATATAGACTATCTCTCAAAATTTTTATATATTCAGCGGTGGGGCTTTTGGAAAGCAACTGGATCATGTCACGTTATTGTCATCAGTGGATTTATCCACTAATGAGTTCAGACAAGATCGGACATGTTTAAGGTGGTATGGCTGTAGACCACTAATAAATTCAGCAGCTGGCTGTGCTGCTAGAAGGTGGGGTCTGGTTGGAAATGGCTCAGTAGAGGTGTGACTTGCGAGAGAATGCTTCCTTCCTGACTCTTCCCTTCTCTCTGCTTCTTGGCTGCCATGGGGTGAGCAGCTTCTCTTTGTCCAGCCCTTCTACCATTACATTCTGGCCTTGGAACTAGCTGACTCTGGACTGAATCTTCTAAAACTCTAAGCCAAACAAGGTATGGTGGCACATACTGTAACTCCAGCATCCAGAAGGCTGAGGCAGGAAGATCACAGTGAGTTCAAGGCCAGCCAAGACTACATAGCAAGATCCTGTTTCAAAAATCCCCCAAATCCAACAACAAAAACTATGAAGCAAAATAAAGCTAATCCCCTTTGAGTTGTGGTATTTAGTAGTTTTGTACAGTGACAGAAAGTACTTATTACAGAGCAACAGCTGATATAGAAACATTTAATTGCAAAGATAGAATCTATATCTATAGACTTAGCATGTAAAAGAAACTTAAAAACTCACTGGATCATGTATATCCATTATACACTAAAGAGAGAGATTTGAACATAAGTTGAAGACTATCTTTGACCATTTTATGTAGTATCCACTGGCACAGTGTATGGTAGCAATTACAGTCATAGATAGGGAATGGCTGTAAAAAACATGAGATGTGATAGCTATCTACAAGAAAAATGAGCTTCTTCTTTTGAGAAAATCATACCTCATTTAGGAGCCTGTGTTGCTGGCTCTATCTAAGAGCACTGACAGTCATCTTTTAGAGGTTTCAGTGCTATGAAGAACTCTCTGTGGCACACAGGCCATAGGCTCCAGTCTAGAATTATTGTATTGCTTCTCATTTACATTGGAAAAAGAATTATACACTGTTTAGAGGATGTGATCTTGGAGGGAAGAAATTCAACTTCATATCTTCAGTTGCAGAATGAGTATGATAATAGTTATCATCCAGTGGAATAGTGAAACTTCATTGAGAGCATACATGTAAAGTGCCTAGCATGCTATCTGGCACACAATGAGCAGTCTGTGGAAAATGACCCTGACCCTTCTTTTTGACTGAGTGTGTGTAGCCGAACAGGGGTCCCCTAGTTGCACTTTCAGAATTCTTCTCAAAATGCAATGTCACATGTAAAATTAGATGGGAAAAACAACCCAAAAGACATCTCTATATAACATTCGTGGTCACATATGTGATCCCTATATAATTCTATGACTAGCTGTTCAGATACACATAAGGACTATTAGACAATAGTCCAATAGCTTCTGGGTGACAAGACTATCAGGATAGAGGCCAACATAATTCTACCACTTTAAGCCATAATGGGGTAATAGCACATTCTAGCCTGCTCTGTGGTGGGACAGGAAGTCAAAAAGTTAAAAAAAAAAAGGAGAATAATGTAGATCACAAAAATATTTAATTACTCCTCTGGGTCCTATTGAATCAGATTTCAGACTTTTCCCCCTTAGGCTAAGGACTTTAAATACAAGTAGTTATCTTTTTATTTACATACAAATCATCTACGGAATTTTCAAATTCCTCAATCTATTGTGTGAAGATTGTATCAAAAAATGTCTGATCTGAGCCAACCATAGCAGAAATATTATAGGCTGATAGACTACTTACCTTATTATTTTATTATTTAGCATAATTTTACTTTAAAATATTCAGTTATAGCCTATCTTCCTCCATCTCCTAGCCATTGGTTTGGTAAGTGTCAATGGCTGTATCTCATCTCTGGACCCCAAATTTATCTTGAACCCCAAATTAGTATTTGATCTATGGAATCTTTCTTTTCCTGGCTTGAGTGATGTGAAGATGTTAAGCTTGCAGAGGCTGCACATGGGGCCACCGAGGCAGATATGTAGGATTGGAGGATAAAATCAACACCAGCAGAGGTAAAATGTGGAAAATGGAGATAGGCTGGCTCATTGGTAGAACTGACGAAGCTGTTAAATCCAGCCTAACCTGAAGTAATTTAATTCCTTAAGGCTACACATTTCTTGTATCATTTAAGGCAATGTGAGTAGGAATTACTGTCACCTTCAACCTAAGACTAATATACTCACTTGCCACACCCTTGTTTATATTCCTGTATCTCAAATTAACAGTAATAGTGATAAGAGTTGCTTTGTTTTTTAAAGGGTAAATTAAGGTGCTGCTTTAACAATGAGATACATTCAGGTAGCTGCTTCTATTCCTTCTTTTTGACTGGGGGTATGTAGCTGAACAGGGGTCCCCTAGTTGCACTGTCAAAATTCTTCTGAAAATGCAATGTCACATGTAAGATTAGAAGAAAAAAACCCAAAAGATATCTCTATATAGCATATATGGTCCCATATGTGATCCCTATATAATTCTATAGCTAGCTGTGCAGATACACATAAGAACTATTAAACAAACATAAGAAAATATTAATTTTGTAACAAAAATAAATGTTATTAAATATATTCTTTTCTACCATGGAGATATTAAAATAAGATGCTGTCCTTAGGCATGAAACACTCCCTCACTTTTAGACAGTCCTTGTGACATTTACGTTACATTCATCACACAATCACTTCATTTAACAACTAGATTGTGATTAAACATTATAGCACATTAATTCCCAAGTGAGACAAGTTAGAATATAGAGTGCCTGAATGTTTTGTCATATTTTCCTCTTTTTATTGTAACTTTTTTAACATCACCAGATTTGGTGCTTTTTATCAAGATGATTGACTCCCAAATTGGAAGATTTGTTTGATGGTTAGGTTCCCTATCTTGGATTACCAAGTTTTGCTGAAAATTTCTAAGTTCCTGTAAGTGACATTAACTCCACTGGACTGACATAGGATATATGTTAGGTAAAAGATTTTTGATTCTTGCAATTGTAGTTAAGGAAAGTGAAAGAGAAAACTTATACTCTTAACAGTAACCATAAAATGTCTAATGATTTTCCTTGTGCTATCTAATCATTGCTAAGTTTTATTGTTCTATCTCGACATATACCTTTAAAATGGTTAATTGTTTTTGTGGCAAAGCAAAGGAAATGAGTTATTCAAAGTGAAGGACTAATAAGGCTGCCGTTAATAAGAATTCCAAAATATCATGCATGGAGATTTATAAACACTATCCTTAATTGCATTGTTTTTAGCTTTCTTGAGAATATGTTTGCACACGAAGTATATATGAAAAAGTGATGAAAATGTTAATGGGATGAGGCAGGGGTGTTGTTAGGAGTAATAAAACAGTATGATGTATGTGTCTTTGTAGTAAATGATGCAATAGCTAAGTGCTTATTTAAAAAGTAGATCTATTTTCTAATGTTTTTGACTGTGCATGTCTTCATAGAGCTGTGCCTCTTTTGGGGGAGCTAGCGCGAGGAATGTCATTACAGTAAAAGAAGAGATATCAGAGAATTAGAAAAAAGTCTTGGAAATTTACTCTGTGCTGGTTCAACAAGGAGGTGAGATCCATGTAGTTTTCTGAAAAATGACTTTTGAAACATTAAAATACAATGGAACCACTGTTGATAACATCAGTAAGAGTGATAAAATTTACTGTCATCATTTACAATTCTTTTCTCCATTTTATTGGAAGATACTCAAGGTCACTATGTGAAGTATAAATATAATTCACAATAAAATGAAGTAACGTATACATAATGATACTATACTGTGATTCAGCCTAGATGTTAAATTTGGTATGTTGGCACATTAAATCATAGTAAATGGGCATCTTCTTACACAAAAGATATTTGTGGTGATAAATTCAAATATAGAGAGGATGCTAGATAAACTAAAAAAAATTGTTGTTCTTTGCCAAAGTTTTACAGCAGAAATTTAATACGTGATATGTATAGAATGTTTATTAAATATTCACTGAACTTTTAATGTGTGTAGAGTGTTTATTAAACATTCACTGAACTTACAATGATATTGAAAATAATATGTGTTGAGCAAGGTTAGTTAGATTTGGTTCCTTCTTAATATGATAGTTTTATTCTTAGCTTGTATTATATGAATATAAATACATGCACCTTCAGCTTACATACCTCCAGATAAAATCTTACATATGGTGGGGTTTTTTTTTGTTTTTTTTACATTTACTGTCAATTTTAACAGCTGTTTTAGGTCAATAAGAGGGAAATTGACAAATTAATATTTCAAAAATTTAAGTGTGATGTCAGAGAATAATTTTAGTGTATGTGCATTTAAAATAATATCAAGTATTAAAATTGTCTTAAAAATATGAAATTTATCTTTTTTCCTGAAAATCTGAAAAGGTACCATAACTTTAGCTCATTTTCTATATTTATAATTAGCTATGTTTAAAATTTAGTAGTTGCCTAGACATGTTGTGTACTGAAGACTTCTCATGGACCTTTAACTTTCTATCTTTGTAAAAATTTCATCCTGAGTTGCAAATTCAGTAGTGCACAACAGGGTGTAAGGCAGGGACTCTGGTCCTGAGTGGCCCGCCAGCTGTCTAGCCCTCTCAAGGTACTCAGACTCTCCTCTTTTGTTTCCTCATATGTGAAATGGGGCCATGTACTACCCCTGAAAAGTGGTACTTTTCTTCACTGATGTACTTTTCTTCACTGTCACCTCTTCTCTCAATGGTTGATTAAAAACAATTCAATTGATGACATTACATTATTATGTTTTCAAATTATAGCAGGTCACCCCAAGTATACTGAATCTCAAACCCTATGTTATTTTATTGAAATAAAATTTTCACAATATGTAACCATTACTTTTAATAACACTTTCTATTGCACTAGGTAAAGAAGATAATTAATGAGGATGAGATTTTCTTCATCATGTCACTAACATAGAGGAATGCAAAATAAAGTCTTTAATATACATGCTATAGAAAGCATATAATTCCAGAACAATAACTTTCTCTTTTATTTCCATGGTGCTTGTGATGTTTAATTAGGTAACATATGAAAAGTGCATTGTGGAGTAAAAACACTATGTAAGTGCTACATTTTTTATTGTTAGCAACAAAAGATCAAGTTTGAAAGAGCATATCAAGCATGTTGTACAAAGGAATTGTATTTTATTGTAATTTTTGCTCTTCACTTCTGCAGAAAACTGCCATAAAGTTTATGCTTTTAAGAGATAAAAACAGCACTCACTGGAAATCTCAGATCAGTTAACCCAGTGATAAAGGGTGGGACTTTGACTGAGCTACCTAAACCAACACCTTTCCTTTTCATTATCAGGGAAGTGAAGATAAGCATACCTAACCCCTACCTACTTAGTACGGACATGGAAATAAATACTCCTGTAAGGTAGTGCTGGCATTGAGCTCTCTGGAGGATGGCACTATTTATAGCTTTTATGATCACTGCTCAGTGACACCACATTCCTCATGCACTCGGCAGACACAAGGGTGGTGAAGCAGGTGAAGTGTCCCTACTCACAGCCTTGACCACATGCTGGGTGATCCTCCTTCCATCCCACCATCTTCTCAGGGGTAGAAAGTGCAAAAGAGCACAGCAGGCCGGAGAGTCCCTGAGCTGCAAATACCCAAGAGCCCCCTGCTCCAACCGTTCGGTCCCAGGAACAAGTAAAATCACTAAGTGGCTGAACTATGTGGATGATCATGCAATAAAGTTGCTTTTTAGAAAAAGTTTGCCAGTGCAAATCCCTCTGCCTGTGCCTCTGTGTGTGTGTGTGTGTGTGTGAATGTCTGCTAGTGTCACTGTTCTCTAAACTGAATGGCACACCTACTTTTCTGTCCCTATTCTGATTCCTCTGTGGTCTTTGAGGGATTGAATAATGCAGAGGTGTTGGTCAGACAAGGACCCCACAGGATCACTACTTTCTTAAAAGCGATTAATAGACAGTGAAGAAAAGTTATGTAGGCTTTTTCTCTTTCTCAGATGGCACTGACTTTTTAAAGTTTCTGAGAATGTCTTGTTAACATCAGACTTTCCTTTCCACAGTGTTCCCAAGCTTACGTTTGTACTCAGTTTCTAGCTTTGGTTTCTAACATTTCACCCCGGAGTCTTACTCCTGAGGCTCGGTGGTTCTGCTCTGGGAACCCTATTTTACTTTGTTTTTAATGGGGCATTTTGAAATGAGAGGAGACATTTCAAATCATCATGAACAGTTTGAGAAGGGAACAGGGGTGATGAAATATTTTCATGAATAGTCAAGCAAAACAAAAAATTTGGTTACCCAAAAGGCCAACGGTGGATGTGGCAAGAAGTACTTATGAAGTCTAGCTTAAGACTTTGGTTTCTTTTTGACATAGAAATACCGAAAATGTCATTGGCCTTCAGGACTTACCTTGGAACTAGCAATTGGTAAAAGACCAAGAAAGTGCAAATGTAGGTGAATTTTCTGGGGATTACGCCCTCAAGTCTTCCTTCTAGATAAATGCATGTGACTAATTTCTGACCAGTGATACATAAGTAAAAACCTGCTTGGGGTGGGATTGAGGCTTCCGATATCAGAACCTTAATATTACTGATTTAGAACATTTTTTTAAACTCAATTTTTTAAAAAAAATCTTTACTGGTACATTACATATATGCATCATGATTGCACTCCATAATGGGGATTTGTACCAGTATAAGACACAACTTAATTCTCATTTTTTCCCATAGCCCTACCCACCCTACCACCCCCTATATACCTAAAATTTGTTTCCTTTCTTTTTTGTTATAATCTCATTATTTTTCCCCCTTCACCCTATTTTACTTTGAGTATTTTCTGTTTCACAATATATAACATACAATTCTAGGACTCATTTACATCTTTATTTTCTCATACCAGAGAAAAGATGCGATATGTACCTACCTATCTGTGACCTTTTTATTTCACTTATGAGGATATCCTCAAGATATGTCCATTTAAGTAGAAATGCTTCAAACTTATCATTTTTTATGGCAGAGTAATACTGCATTCTGTAGAAGAACCACAGCTTTTTTATCCAGTCTCCAGTTGATGGACACTTGGGTTGTTTCCAAGATGTAACAATCACAAATTGGGCTGCTATAAACATGGGTGCACATATGGCACTGTGATATGAGTCTTTTAATTCTTGTGTGTATATACCTAGCAGGGCAATGGCCAGGTCAAATGGGACCTCTGATTTTAGCTTTTAAACTCAATTTTATTGGTACATTTTATGTATACATTGTGGTTAGAACATGGTTTTGAAGTGGGAGAAATCAGAGACAAAGGGGCTAGGTAGGTAGTTACTGGTTCCAGTTAGGATGGGAGAGTGGCCCCCGCAGAGCCTGGCTGAAAAGATGACATTTGTTTGTATCTGAGTATGAGACAAAAGCAGAATTTGTAAGTCATCAAGGATGTGTGTCCTTTTACTTGAACAACTGAACTTTTAACTGCTTTCCCACATTTGTCTTTCTTTCTTGCTGAAAGCACCTATTTTCAAATGAAAAATTGATTGAACAAGTAAATGAATAAAAACATCAGTGGAAGTACCTGTGACGTGCTTAGCGGGTGGAAGAGTTGTTTACTGTCCCCGAGTAGATACTCAGGCTTTGAATTCTGACTGTGCTACTGTTCGTTTGCAAGTTACCAAGCATTCCGGGTGCCCTAATTTTACTGTTTATAAAATTGGAACAGAGTGAAGTACTTCATAGTGTTGTTGAAGTGACTAAATGCAATAACATACATTAAGGGACTAGAATAGTGCATGGCATACAATAAATGCTTAAAAATATTAGCTACTGTATGTCCAGCATTGGATGAGGTCACTGGTAATGGAGTGAGATATGCAAAGAATGGTGGGACCATAATTCTGTCCTTTAAGAGTATAACAATAAAGGGGACAAGGTATGAAGTAGGTAATTCATTTTTTTAAAATTTCCTGGAAGAAGGGGCAGAATTGGAATATCTAAAAGAAGCAAATCCAACATGCAGTACTTGGTTCCACATGTGATTCACGTCAGGTTTTCTGAGTCTTCTTTGTCAGTGTGAAGCTCGGGGAGGGAAGCTGCCCTCGGTGATTTTCCCAAGGCAGCAGGGAGGGGTGCTTTGGGCACGGAGCTTCTAAATGAGGCAGAATAGGCTCCACATGGAGCTTGAGATTTAGGAAAGAAATGTAGACAGGCGTGTTTTCAATGTTCAAAAAGAACTTATTGTAGTTTATACACTACATGGCATTAACAAAAAGATAGAAAATTTTAGGTAAAATTTAAAAAAAGAAGAGTAGAAAATAAGATTTAATCTGGTTGGAAGTGTTCAGAGAGAATTAGACTCAAGCTAGAAGGAGAAAACATAATCCAATTTTAAGAAATTTAAGAGAATTGGTCAAGATACTTTGTATAGATGGCTGGTATTTGTCTTCATTTAGTTTTATAAAGGTGGTAATGTTTTTTCTGTGTCAACAGTGTTTGTAGTTTTATATAGCTGTATTGTTACTCTCAGTGCTCTGGAATGCATATGTCTCAAAGTCAACTTGGTAATGTATGAGCTTCCTAGCGTGGGTCACATCATGACGCCCACACACATATGTAAACTTCATGCTGTACTTATTTAACACAACAAAGCCTAGCTACCAAAACATCCTTTGTTCTTTTTGCTTTCCACTACTTAATATCATTTGGAAGGATATTTTGGTTCCAAGCACATAAGACAAGACATTTTACAAGAAATTAATCAAGAATTTGATTTCCTCCTGTGGATGTAGGTTTTCTATGTGATGCATTTGAAAAACTACTACTTGGGTTTCAGTGTTTTCATTTGAATAGAGATCTTCAGTAATGTATATATTCTTTTTTCTTTTTCTTCTTCTTCTTTTTTTTTTTTTTGCAGTACCAGGAATCAAACTCAACTTTCCAGGTAGCTGCATGGAACCACTGAGCTACATCCCCAGCCCAGTAGTGTATATATTCCAAAAAGTAGATGCAAGGCATCTGCAGTAATCAAGTGGCCAGAGGTGGAAAATTTCCTCCCATGTATTTTTTGCTTCTCTCCACATAACATGTATGTTTAGAGCCACAGTCACATCCCTCCGACTCGGGCCTGAGTAGGGCTCTTAGATCTATGATAGATCCCTATGTTTCTATCACCTGCATTGATGGGTGCATATCCCACAGAAGGAAGAATGCAAGGAAGGGAAGCTGACATTTGAAGATAGGTGGAAATTCTTCTTTGTTCTTGAAGCTCATGGCTAAAGATGGAAGTTTCTGATATTAGCCATACAGAGATGTAGCTGCAGAACTTTATCCTTCCTATCCTGAAAACAGAAAGGTGTGCTTATTTGTCATTTTCCATCTTCTCTAGCATATATGAAGATACAAAACAGACAATAGTGATGATCAATATGTGTATACTGTCATTGGCTGTTCAGAGAAGTTATCAGAGTGAATTGAAAAAGGGCTATTGAAGCCAATTAAAATTTATTTTTATTTAAAATAAGATTTGAGACTGTTTAAGTAATACAATAAATATATTGAAAAGAATAATTTCTTACAAAGCTATTAAGCAGATTTATAAAGTACATAGTGTTTGTAAGAGTCAAAAATATGTTAGTCTTAATTTAGTTTATGGTACAGTTGCTGAAATGGTAAACAACAGAATAAAAAATCAAAAGAGTAGCTTTCTCTGTTTTTGTGTGATAGGGAAAAATACAGGTAAGAAATTTTCAGATAATCAGTATGCTTCTTTAGTTTTTAAATTAACAGTTTATCCTTTGATATACTAAATACCTATAAATGACTAAACATGTTCCAGAGACAGAGATGCTGAAATTACTTCTTTAATGTTGATGTGGTGCAATGAATACAATATATATAGCATATATTAATATATATAATTTATATTATATAGTATAGTATATATTAATATATACTATATATTATATAGTATAGTATATAATATATCCTGTATTATAGTGTATACTATAGTATATACTATACTAACAAGTGTATATATAATATATAATATTAATATATACTATATTATATATGCACTTGTTTTATTTAAATCTAATTTTAAATAAAATTTATAAAGTTTGATTTGCCAATGAATATCTCACTTTTTTTCAGTACTGGGGATTGAACTGAGAATCTTCTCTATTCTAGGCAAGTGTTCTACCGACCACTCAAGTACTTCCTCTACCTTTCTATGTGTGTGTATGCCCATCTGTCTGGCTGTCTATTACTATCTATCCAGCTATTTATTATCTATCTATCTAGATGTACAGAGGCAGAGTGGTGCTAGTTTTTTGTCTCCTTCTTTGTCTGTGTTGACTTCCTTTGTATTGAACCCTTTGTATTGTACCTTCCTTTGTATTGTACCCGTACCTTGGGTAAATGTACGGAACAGACTGGGAAGGGGCCAGGACCTGCAGTGATGAGCTTCCTGGGGACAGAACAAGAGATACAGAAGAGTGGCCCAGACAAGCAGACAGTGGAGGGACAGGGAGACAAAGTCACAATGGTAGGAGGCCCAGGCCTTTCTGCGTGCTCAGTACCAGATCCAGCTCTCTCCGGGCTCCAGTGGAGGAGGCCTCAGCCCTCCGTGCTCCTGTCCTGCACACAGTGGAACAGGCACTCAGGCAGGAGCTCTTCTGGGGCTGGGGACTGGCTGGCCTCGGGTTGGTGATTATGATACACAACCCCACTCTTCTGTTTAAATGCATTTCTCTGTAGGTTCATTGTTAAATGAGAGGCATAAGCAATAATTTCTTTGATTTTCAGGAATCAGGAGTCATAGAAATTAGAAAGACATTTATATTATTGTTCTCACATCCATGGCCAGTTTTATGATTATTCCCCATGGTTTTCTAGGTACTTTGCTCCATCTCACTGTGAATTATTTGAGTGACTGGTTTTCCTATAAATGGTATAATAAAATATTTTATGATGGAATAGGAGATTTCTCGGGTGTTAGACCTTAAAGAGTGTGAGACATTTGAGTGTAGGTGAAAATTCTTCTTCTGTTCATGAGGCTTATGGACAGAGATGGAAGAGTTTCTGATATTAGTGCAGAAGGACAGTAAGCGCTAAAAGTGCACATGGTGTACATATCATCCCTTATTACATGTTTATATCAGAAATGGGTCTTTTTGAAGGATGCACATTTAAGTAACCATATACTCCCACATATTTGTTTTGTAACTGTAGATAGGTATAAAAACTATAATACAGACACAAGAGATAAAATGAAAATACTTCACACAAAAATATTTTTACTCTTTGGTGCTTCACTTTTCAAATCAATTTTAAAGAGGATTTTCCACTTATGTTGATGATATTTCACTGGAATCCTTTGGACCACAGAATTTTGCCTGTATACATATGATTTTGTCATTTGGGGGAACCTCAGACTTTCTTCACACTTACAGTGTCACCTCATTGCACAAACAACTCTGGGTGGTGTGAAACTTTCACTGGGTTCAGTATCTATACCTTCCTATACATTTGTTTATCAGATTTTGACTGGATACCAGGGATGGGAATAAGAGAGACATCAGGTACATTTTGCTGGGGACAAAAATGAGAAAAATAAAAATGTGTCCAACCACAGGGGCTATCCAGGAAAACCCGTGACACCTTCATATTCTGATAGTGATAGATAGTATAGAGTTCTGTAAAATAAATCTTTGAAAGGCTACAAGCTTATATCACACACAGGTAATATTATCAGGGAAGATCATGTCTAGACAACATAGTGAAGAAAGATCTGTCAGTGTATGACTTTGAGAATAAATATATTAAAAAAAATTATGTAACCATCAAATGTATTGTGAGAGTCTCAGGAGTTTAGAGGTATAAAACATATTTTACTTTAAGCCTATTTGGCATATGAAAAGGTACATAAGGTAAAACTAAGATACTACGCCCAGATGACATGGTAAATACTGGGTACAAATAACTGAGGACAGAGGTATGCTGAAATAGTCAGGGGAAACTCCCTCGAGCAGGACACAGTGAAAGGAGAGTAGCTGACATTTCAACCAAGGAGAAAAGTATGAGCAAAGAGAAGAAAATGTTTCTTTTTTCATAGCGTATTTAGTAGAATGAAAGGGGGACATAGAATCTTTTAAATCTGGTCATTTAGTAGGAAGTGCCGATTCGTGGCCCTGTCTGAATGCTCAGCTGTGCTCACTATGGGTGTACGCAGAACAAGGGCTCTCTCTCTTCCCTATCTTTCTTGTTGCCATCTGACCTGTCATCTCCACTCTGATATTGAGCAGTTTTCCTTTGCTTTCTTTTGTCTCTTCTTTCTTCTCCTTCCTTGATCAAGACCTCTTTACTTTCTCTTGAGTTGTTAGTGCTTTCATCTGACTCCAGTTTCTTCCCCATCAATCTATCTTTCCAGTGCTGTCACAATTATGTTTTAAAACCTGTGACTGGATCATGATTCTCCTTTTGTAAGAAGTTCTGTTAGCATTTCATTCAAAATCCTTGTTTTTTCACTTAACATTTAATAGTCCTTATTAAAAGCTCAACCCATCATTTTAGTCCTTTTCTATATATTCCAGTGATACCTTGGTTTTTTTCTATATTGCTAGTTTCACTTAAACAACTCCTATTACTACTGCAAGTTACTAATAATGATTTTCAAGTACTGGCCAAATAATTATCTGCCTTAGAGTCCCAAGGGAATTTAAAAATTAAATTTCCAGGCTGTATTCTTTTAGTGTATTTTATATAGTGATGAGAATAAAAAAATTGTAGGAACTTTAAAAATAATAAAGATTCCAGAGAATGTTTCAGAAACAACTGAATTAAAATCTATAGGAGAAGGGTTTTTCCAAACTTTCTGACACAACAAATAACTGATAGGCAAATTGAGACTAAAGAAGAATAGAATATGGCAAGGTCATCCCTTGTGTCCACACGGAATTGGTGGTAGGACATTTGGCAGAAACGAAAATCCATGATGCACAAGTCAGTCCTATAAAATGATGTCATGCACTCTGTCAAAAGACTGCTGGACTTAATTGCCAGATTCAGTAGAGTAGCTGGATCTAAAGGTAAAATTCAAACATCAATAGTCTTCTTGTACATGAATAACAGACTCACGGAGAGAGATATTGGGGAAAAATTTCCTTTTACAATGACATCCAAAAAAATCAAATACTTAGGAATCCATTTAAATAAAGACTCAAAAGACCTGTACTTTGAAAACTATAGCACACTGAGAAAAGAGATGGGAGAGAATACCAGAAAAGGGAAAGATACCCCTGTTCTTGTGTAGGAAGAACCAATGCAGTGAAAGTGACCATCCTACCAAAACTGCTATACGGATTCAAGGCAATCTCAATTGAAATTCCAACAGTATATTTCATTTGGATCCAGCAGAGACCCGGAATATCAAGAGTAGTTCTTGGTAACAAAGATATGGCAGGGGGCATCACAATCCCCAATTTGAAACTATACTGAAAAGCTACAAAACAGCATGGTACTGGCAAAGAATCAGACCTGTGATCAGTGGAAAAGACTAGAAGACACAGAAATAGCTCCAGACAGATTAAGCAACCTCATCTTTGACAATGGAGGAAACTTCAATGGAGAAAACTTCAATGGAGGAAAGATAGTAGATGGTATTGGAGCAACTGGGTTTCAACCTGCCAAAGTTTAAAACTATAAATACAGGGACCAGGGAGTTAGCTCAGTGGTTCCGGCACCTGTCTTGCAAGTGCAAGGGCCCGGGTTCGATTCCCTGGTAACCACATACCATACTGGGTGTGGAGACTCACGCCCAGCATCAACCAGTACCACATACCACAGTGCCGGGCGTGGTGGCTCACGCCTGTAATCCCAGCACTCGGGAGGCAGAGGTAGGAGGATTGCTGTGATGTGAGTTTGAGGCTGAGCTCAGGGCCAGCCTGAACCACAAAGCGAGACCCTGTCTCAAAAAAACCTAAAAACAAAACAAAACAAAACAAAACAAAAAACCCAAAAAAACTATAAATACATCTTTCACTGTGTGCTAAACTCAAATCAAAGTGGATTAAAGGTCTGAATATTAAAGAGAAACACTAAACTTACTAGAAGGTAGGTTAGATATGACTTTTGGGGACAATGGCATAGGGAAAGACATCATGAACAAAGTCTCACTGGCATTTTTGCGTGCAGAGAAGCAACCAACAACCACAACAAAAAAGACAACCTACAATGTGGGAAAAATTTTCACCAGCTGTGTATCAGACCACGGCCTACTATTGAGAATATATAAATCATTTTTTAAAAATTAGACCTCCACAGATTTAAAGACCCGATTCAAAAATGGGCATGTGAAATGAGCAGACATTTTTCAGATGAAGTAAAAGCAGCAAATAAACATATGAAAAATGTTCAATATTGCTGGCTATTTGAGAGATGCAGATGAAAGCAATATAGAAATTCCATCTGACAGCAGAAAGAATGGCCGTTATCACAAATTCAACCAACAACAAGTGCTGGCAGGATATGGGAAAAAAGGAACCCTTCTCCATTGTTGATGGGAATGTAGACTGCTACAATCACTGTGAAAATCAGTGTGGAGACTCTTCAAAAAACTAAGGTTAAATGTCCCATTTGATTCTACTTTTTTCCTGCTGGGTATATATACAAAAGAATTAAAATATCATACCACAGGGACATGTCTACCCAGGTGTATAGTGGCACAGTTTTTAATAGCTAAAACTTGGGAGCAGCCCCAATGCATATCAACAGGAGACTAGATAAAGAAGATATAAATATTTTAAATATGTAAGATAGAGTATTATTTTGTCATAAAGAATGATGAAATAGAGGCATTTATAGCTAAATAGATGCACACTGAGGTCATACTCATAAGTATAAATAAATAAATCGGACACATACGTGTAAATGCCATGTCATTTCTCTAGTGTGAGAAACTGGAAGTGTAAGTGAGGTTCACAATGTAAGATTTTGTGAAATAAGAGAACATTTTCAAAAAGGAAAGGAAACTGTGAGGTGCAGGAGAAAGCAAAGAAGAGAAAGAAAAAATTTGAAGGTAAAAAGAAAAAAAAGGAAACAAACTTTATGTATATAGAGTGCAGAGACTGAAGAGAGGGCAAAGTAATGGAGAAAACATAAGAATCAAGATGTATCATGTATGCATATACATTCCCAATGATGAATGTAAAAACGAGTACTTAAAATGTACTGGTAAACTCAACAAAAAAAATAGAGTGGAGTTACACACATTGTCCTATATGCTTTAAATAATCTACAGATTAGTTATGCTACCCAATGTAATGTAAATGCCATGTAAATAACTGTCGCACTGTATTGTTTTGGGAGTAGTGATGAAAAGGTTATATGTGTTCAGCACAAATGAATATTTTTCAGAATATTTTTCACTCGTAGTTGTCTCTATGGATGCAAAATCCACGAATATGGAGGGCAGACTGGTATATGTATTCCAAATACTGCCAAGAGAAAGAAAAGAAAAATGTGATCAGGGGTGATTTCTTTGAGTCAGTTTATTTACAAAAAATTAGACACGCTCGGATCTGGATTTTGAAAAAGAAAATTTCCTTCTTTACGGAGGATTTTCATCATTGGGAAGCAGGTGAATAATGGGAAAGTTATTTTCTTAAAAGAGAAAAATTGGTAAAATATACACACTACTTCATGTGCACTATGATAAATGTCATATCCAGCAATAAAGAGAGCATATGTGCTCAGGAAAACTACTCCTTCAACAAGAAACAAAAGCTTGCTGGCAAGCGATTAAAGCAGGAAGACATGAGGAGGCAGGATGACAAAGGCATTTGTGTCCAACTCACTACATGAGCCAACTGGCCATTCTGTCAAGTGGAGCAGTGAGAGAGAAAAGAGCCATTAAGGATGTTGCTCTCTCTGGTCTAGACCTTATGTTTCTGCCCTGAACAAAGAAAGAGGAACAGCAACTGAATAGCTCATAATAACAAATGAACAAACAGATAGCATGAAGAACTGTTACTTCTGAACAACTCTGTGATGAATTGGCCTTTCTACTGTGGCCTCCACTTATGAATAGGAGAATTGCATCCATTTTGCTTTTATGCTTAGTTCTGACAAATGAGGAGCCACGGGATGCCATACAATAAATAATTTATGGTAGGACACAGCCACGATGGGAATGCCACATTTTGAGATATACGCAAATGTTTGGATCCAAATGATTTCTTATGATAATTTTTCTCTTTCACTGTGAGGATTATCATTTCAAGGGATTCCACATCTTGAAAAGGGTTAACAACACAGTGTTTTGAAACCAGATCTGGTCTGTTTTTCAAGCTGTGCTGTGTTTGGAGATATATTTAGTTCTGCAGATGTCTTGAGTCTGTCATTGGAATTGGACTTTCCCATCAAAACCAGACACCGCTTCTTGAAGAGCCAGGATAGGGGCTCATTGCAGTTTGCTGAGACCATTTTTATTCTTACTTCTACGATGAAGCAGCACTGCAACAAAAGAGCTGATGCAATTTTTCTTGCTTTTTTTTTCTGCTTTCAGTAAGCTATCTCCTATTGGTTGTGCTGTGCAAGTTAGAGGGATTTGAATTCATTTCCTTTCCTGTCACGGGAACAGAATACCTGGCATCCACAACTTCAATGAGGAAATGTTCATTTTGGCTCATAGTTCCAGTGGATCCCACCCATGGTGGGCAGGCTCCAAAGCAGAAACTGGCTGGGGGCGGAGGAAAAGTGCTCACAAAGGGATGCTGAGGAAGTAGAGAAAGAAGGGAGGAGCCGTGGAGTTGAACACACCCTTCCACGGCACCACGTGACCTGCCTCTTCCAGTGAGGGCTCACCTCCAAACATGCAACTTGGAGGGTTGTTTTAGATCTAAACTGCAACAGGTGTTTTGAAGAAGTCTTTACTAATTGTGTAATTTATTCTCAAATATCTTAAAGATGTGTAAATAGGAATTAAAAAAAAAACATGAGCAGGGGATTTATTTCTGCTCTCTAAAGAAGAGTTATTGCACCTAGAGTGGGAAAGGGAAGGTGTGGTAAAAGAGAAACGAGTTATAATGGTTCAAAATTATATAATGAGCCTTTAATTAGTTAAAGAATGGGGACTCAGGACCTGAAGAACTCTGGATTTTATCTCGGTGGGAGCAACAGAAACAGAATCATTGTTTTTTTTTTTTTTTTAAAGTAAGGTATTGAATTATAAAGTGTTATAGAAATCACTGCGAGTGGCAAAAAAGTCTAGCATATACCTCATTTGATTGAATAGATTTAAAAATCATTCAGGATAAAATGGCTTTCTATTGCCATTGTGTTATTTTGTCCAATTTTCCCCCAAAGGTGTGATTTACATAACAAAGTTAGCAGAAAATTTCCAGGCCTAATTATCACTTTCAAAATAGAATCTGGAAATCAGCCATTGGTAACTGAAGATTACAGATTGTTTTTTTAAAAAAAGCAAATCTTGAGTTCAGCTCAAATGTTACCCTTAAAACTGGATTGTATTGTTTTGCTCCATCAAAACAAATGCCTTTCCGGCTCAAATAAAGCAGCCCCCAAGGCAATTCATAACTCAAATGCTGTCAATTCAGCCTATACTAAAGCATTAGTTTTTTTAAAGTTAAAAAGATACAAGACAGTTGTGACTATACTGCTTCAATGACGATTCACTCATGTGGCTTTCAACAATCTTTTCTACTTTGTAAAGACTAAGGTGGTGGCTGGAACCCAAAAATATATTCTCTTGCTTTCATCCATACTGTGTTACAGAGGCAGGGGAGGTAGATAAGAATGCAGGATCTGATTTCAACTGCCTGAAGTTGCGTGCCAGAGCCAGTGCTCCCGCCTAAGTCCTCTGGGCAAGGTGAAGCTAATGTTTCTCTCAGTACTCTCACTTCTGGGAAGGAATCCAGGTTGAGCATACTCTCTTAGAAAATGCAACATTTGAAATTCAAAAATCTGAATTTTTTGAGTACTACGTGGTGTCACACCTGACTTTACGTGATGGGTCTTGGTCAAAGTGAAAGTGTAGTAAACTTTGAATAAAATTATCTTTAGCCTATGTATATACTGTGTATGTGAAACATTAAATCAATTTAATATTTAAATTTGGGTCTTATTCCCAAGATATTTGATTAAGCATATACAAATATTCCAAAATATGAGAACACAAAAATCTGAGACATTTATAGTCTCAAGCACTTTAGACAAGAGATGAGTTTGTTAAGAAGATTAAATGTGTCGGTACACACAGAGCACTGAGCTCAGTGCCTGTAAGTAGATAGAATTCTGCAAGTATTTATTATACAGAAACATATTCTCTCCTAGGTGAATGTTCACCTAAGAAGATTCAGATCTTGTTTATAAAGGAGTATTTGCCATTCTTGGTCATACATATAGTAAGTTTGGTGCAAAAGACCTTAAAGTGTTCACAATTTTTGTAATTTTCTTTCAAAGTTTTCTAATTTAGATGAAACTTATAGATTAAAAGCTTTTATATACATCTTTAAAAGGATTTTTCTCAAAATTTTTCAGTATTTCTAAAATATTTAAGTGATAGCCTAATTTTATTTTGTCATTTCATTAATAAATATTTTCTGAATTATTATTATATTTTACAGAAGACTGGACACTGTGCTAACATCTATGGCAAAGAAGTAGCAGTGACTAAGAAAATCATTTACATAAATAAATATACAACACTGATCCTACTCTACAAGAATTTAGCTATTTTTTGGTAATTTTATGCCAATTAAAAACCACTGATAGCTGGGTGTGGTGGCTCACGCCTATAATCCCAGCATTTGGGAGGCAGAGGCAGGAGCATTGCTGTGAGTTCAAGGCTGAGCTCAGGGCCAGCCTGAACTACAAAAAGCAAGAGCCTGTTTTAAAAAAGAAAAAAATTGTAAAAAAAAACCCCAAAACATTGAAAATTTAACATGAGTAAGAAACAAACTTTTTCTGTTGAATTTTTGAGGTTTGAGGGTTGTCTTCTATAACGACAGTAGTTACCTTTGTTGATGGAATTGTTTCTGACTCTCGAGTAGACTCAGAATATGAAATCTGGAACTGTTCTAGGTTCTGTTATTGTTGAAGAGTCCCAAGAAGAGGTCTAATTAAATTAAAGAGTTTGTAAGTATTTGGAATTTACAATGAGTCTTTCTATTAAAAAATAAAATATTAAAGTCAGTTAGAAATCTATAATATCTATGGTTTGATCAGCATTATGTTACATGATTTACATATAACTGCATCTAGTCCAAGTAATATTACCGCAGTAGTATGCATGATTACTCCCAGTTTGCAGAAAAATAATATAAGGATTGGAGAAGTTAAGTAATTTCCTCTAGATCACTCAGCTTGCAATCATGGTATAGAGGATTTAAATCTATTGTCCTGACTTCAAAATTCAAGTTTTTTCTGCTCTATCAAGTAGTTTGTGACAGAAGAGGAAAGGAAAAAGATCTGTCAAAGACAACAGGGCCACATCATACTGAACCTTGTGGGTGGTGAGCAGCCATCGAAAACTTTCACAAGTAGAATGATATCAGGTCTGTGCTTCAGAGAAAGAAATCTGGTAGCACTGAAGCAGAATGATTCAATCTCTAAAGCTTTTATAAATTGTCACCATTACTCTACGTTCTTTGTTACTTTGCACTTGGGTCCTTTGTCTTTGGGACCTTGGATTCTGCATTTTCTCTTTGGAGTTAGATGACTCAGGCTCTTGTCTTGTCTGGTCTTGAGTCTAGGTTTTATAAGAGTGCCTACCACAGACCATAACCTTTACTCTGTGAGCTTATTCCATATTTATATTCCCCTCTTGTATTTATTCCATGATACTGTCATCTAAATTTGACCATGGATGGTATTCGCAAGTTTGTGTAGTAGCAGAGATATCCCTTGTGTACCATTATGGTGTAATAAGGTGGAACATATATTGATTCAATGGAATTATCCATGACATATTGGGTTTTTTTTATTGAAATCTTTATTGGTACATTACATATACACATCATAATTGCACTCCATAATGGGTATTTGTACCAGTATAAGACACAATTAAATTCTCATTTTTTCCCATAGCCCTACCCACCCTACCACCCCCCATATACATAAAATTTGTTTCCTTTCTTTTTTGTTATAATCTCATTATTTTTCCCCCTTCACCCTATTTCACTTTGAGTATTTTTTATTTCACAATATATAACATACAATGCTAGAACTCATTTACTAGATAAACAATATGTCATTTACATGAGAAAATAAAGACGTAAATGACATTGTTTATCTAGTAGGATATTATACTGATTGAAAGCTAGTACTATAAACAAGAATTTCCTAGGTAAGAGTCCTGCTGAGCTAGGTGCTAGCTGTTAAGCACTTTGCTCAAGGTCATTTAGCTAAATATATAATTGGACCATAGTGAGGGATTTGTTGTAATAGAGCCACATAAACAGAAATGCAATAGGACTAACTCTAGTCAAACATGTACAGCATAGATAGTATCCTAGGCATTGTGCTGTATACTTATCACTGCATTTGAAAAGAGGATGGCAAGCCTTGTGTAGCTCCATCCTTTACATATATGTATTCTGTATACTTAAAATATGTCACACCTGGGAGACAGGTATTATTTTTCAAGGTTGATGTACTTATGTATTATTTTACTTATCTTTGTAAGGATCGTAGGAGAGGATATATCTCAAGATTGTTATGAAGAGTAAATGGATTAATCCTTACCATGTGCTTAACCTGTAGTAAGCTTTCAATCAGTATTAAATATTACCTGATGAATCGAACAGTAATTCAAAATAAAAATTTGTGGCCTTTGGGACCAAATGATAAGGCATCAAAGAACCATACTCGTATAGGAAATAAATAAATAAATTCAGTAGAGAGAAAACAACCATTTTTTTCCAGCTGGTTTATTAGATTAAAGTAGAACAAGCTGACTAGCTGCAAAGATTGTGCTGTGTATCTATGACCACAAGTACAGAAATAGCACCAGTTTTTAGATTTAAACAACCCTTATAATTTATTGAAAAATCTTATAAAAGTGAACACTTTAAGCAATTACATGTTCACTGATTAAACCACAGAAATGAAGCTTTAATGAAAGAAAATCAACTTAACTCTTAAGTGTACCAATCTAATGGAATCTGAGTCAGAAAAAGCTAAATTTATATTCTGTGAAACTGAAAAATAAGCAGATGAAATTGTCTGTAAATATCAATTGGGTATCATTTTGATTTCTTAACCAGTTTTATACATGTAAATAACAGCCATTTGCATAAAGAGAATATTAGATGAAAATGCAATCTTATCAAGAAAAATTTACAGGAAAATAATCTGCAGAATGAAAAAGGGACACTGCTCATCAAATCATACTCTGATGAACACATGAGTGCCCTGAGCTCTCCAAGATGATAGTCTAATTAAATATTGGAGGAATATTCAAATTTCTCTCTACTAAACATGAAAATGATCCTTAACAAATCAAAGTGGCCATGTTGATCTGTCTTCCCATGCTGGAGCATGGTCCAATGTGAGCTATGTCTAAAATGTCTTTTTTATCCCCTCTGTAGTGCTAATGGGGTAAAAAATACTGAATAACTCAACTTTTTCATATTCCGTGGCTGTTCAAGAAATAATATACTGCAAAATTTGATTTTTAAAATTTAATCATGTGCTTAATCAAAGAGGAAACTTCAGAGATAAATTTCAAACCATTTTATAACTACTGAGGATAGTTTGGGTTAATTTTTCATTTCAATTTATGTTCTGGGTGTGGCTGGATTTCTATCTTAGTTTTGTTCTTGGTACTGTTCCTTAAGTACTGACTAGATACTAACTTGGGTGAGGGCAAACCCCCATAATTTTGGAGCTAAATGGCTATAAGTGAGAGACAGTGTAAAATTGTTTCATTTGGTATTACTAAAAAAATACTAAGGAGAAAACCCCCAAAGACTCAGTAGACCCATTAATGAGAAATAAACATATACATGTATATAAACACACACATATATATATACATATATATGTATTTTTCTCTACATAAGATTATACATATATATATAT
>PVIR01016529.1:0-36452 GCA_004026965.1 Petromus typicus | reverse complement strand
TATTTAAAAACTCATTCATTTAAATTATACACAAACTACTCTCTTGGTGTGTTTGTATTAACTATCTCCTTTGCTTAGTCTAATTAGTGGACACAGCAGCACTGGGTGGTGATGTAGTGGTAATTCTTTCTCATCAATCCATTTGTAGATCCTGTTTTCTTATAAGTTTGATCACAGTCATAAAAGCAAATGGAGATGTTGAGGTTAGTGAAAGCATTGTCACCATGCTGTCATCCAGGTGATGGCCACAAACTGGAGCCTAGAGGAAGAGCAGCTGTCTGAGACACGGCTGTCTGCTGGCAGTTTCTTCTTGTTTGGGGAAGGTGAGTCTTGGTTCAACCTGTATTGGGCAGCGGTATCTGCTTTGCTCAATGTCTGCTCATTTAAACATTATTCTCAACCACAAACTCCTCCATAGAACAATCCAAAACAGTATTTGAGCAAATATTTTGAGTACGGCCCAGGCAAGCCGACACATCAAGGCAGCCATTGTCCCAACAATATGGTTCTGTCTTACTTGACTGAGCATGTTTTTTTTTTTTTTTTTTTTTTTCTGTTTGTCTTGTCTTCTAGGCTATGACCATCTCCAGGGTAGACACAACCTAGTATGGCTTCTGAAATTTACGACATTCTGGACATGTTTATTTAATGAATTAGTTGTAAAAGGAGAGGCAAGAGGGAAATTAAAATTCATTTTGGACCTTTGATCCTGAGAGGGCATAGGTTTCTTGAGTTAAAAAAAAATTGTTTGTAATATTTGTGATTAGAAAGCACATACCTATTTCAAACCAGACTTACGATGCTGCCAAACTTCAGGGAGGCGCCGTGTCCCAGGTGCGACGCTCACGGCCATCACTGCATCTCATTGACTGTGAGGAGGAATCTACGCAGGGCAGCAGCTCTTACCTGTCCCTGAGAAAGGATGGAACATGAGTCTTTGTGGCTCTAATTTTGAAACACTGTGACGTAATTTCAGGGATAAATTCAAGGTGCTTTTTGTGGGAAAGGAGAGTGTGAGAGGAGGCAGACCTCTTGAATTTTCCTTTTCATGGTAGATTGAGTTGTTCCAAAGAAACCACAAGCACTCTTACAGCTTCTAGGTCCATTATCTTTCTCACTTTCTCTCTTTCTTTTTCTTTTTTTCCCTCTTTCCCTTCCCCTTCTCTCTTTTCTTTCTGTTTATTTTTTGATGTGAGTTTTGTCTAGTTTCCCAGGCTAGCTTCAAACTTCTGCACTCAAGTGTTCCTCCTGCCTTAGTCTCCTGCGTGGCTGGAACTAGGATGGATGTGTAGCCACGCCCAGCTGCATGGCTTTTCGTAGTCCTTTATAGGGATGTTCCCATATTTAATCATTGAATTATGAGATGAATTATGTTCCCTCAAATTCAAATGCCAGAGAAATAACCCCAAGTAACCCAGAATGTGACTTTATTGTATTTGGAGATAAGGTCATTAAAGAGTAATTAAGTTAAAGTGAGGACATTAGGTTGGACTCTGACCTATATAAGTCATGCTTTTATAAGAACAGAAAATCGCAACACAAACACACACACACAGAAAGTAGACAATGTGAAGACACAAGGAGAAGACAGCCATCTACAAGCCAAGGGAAGAGGCTTCCAAAGAAACTAACTCTACTGACATCTTGATCTGGGACTTCCAACTTCCAAAAACTTCCAAAACACATTTTTATTGTTTGAGCACCCAGGCTGTTGTTGCCATGGCAACCCCAGGCAAAACAAACAAACAAACAAACAAACAACCAGATTTTTGTCATGTGATTTTGTTCTTTTCACAATTAGACTCTTTATTGTTCTCACTTTTTTTGCAGCCAATAGGATCCCATGTGGGTTCCTTATAAAACTTGCACGTTAGAGTAGAACATAAGAAGTTGAAAGAAGTCTTACGTTCAGATGAATCTTGGCTTTGAACCTTTCATAAGCAGCGCAGATTGCTACAGGGCGAAGGATAAACTGAGGAAAGACCTGACGCTAATTTGCATTCCATTGGCAAAACTACATGAGAAGGAAGGGACATTCAGCTCTGCTTTTGCTGGATGGTGCTGCTGTGGGGAAGGAGGCCTGTGAGCACCGGGCTGAGGTCCAGTTCTGTGCACAAACCAGTAGCTGGACTCTCCGTCTGCACATCAGTGCCCTAACATCCGCACTTGCTTGTAGAAAAAATAGTTCAGTCAGGTCACTGCAATTTCCTTGCCACTGCTCGAAAGCTAAAGGAAAGTGGCCCACTGGGGCAATATTTTTGACAGTCTACCAAGTTTAATACTTTTGTATTGTTGTTGGTAATTTAATGTGAATCACAACTGGTTCTCTTTCTTCTTCCTCAACAAACTTGATCTTGTATTTTTGAAAACAGAAGAAAGTATTCAATCATGTATTTTGTGAATGACTAATTTTGTTGTCTTTCCTTACTTAAACATGGAATAGGTCTGAAAATAACTTCCCCTTTTTCATCAAATGTTAAGATGTAATTCATATCATAGATGATTAGAAAATAAAGCTTATATAGTGTTATATGTTGAGCTCTGAAATTCTTACATAGAGACATGTCTACTTTTTGCCATTTTTAGAACTTCCTTCATTTCTCTTGAACTTCAATGAAAATGTATCTCTTCCTATCCTTGATCAAACAGCTTAATCTTTTCTTGCCTAAGATTTTCAATTATACTGGCTATGAAAGGTCTGAGGACCTTGTCTGTATTAAAGACACTGCAAACAGCCTAGCATTATTATAAGCTGTGCCGGCTCAAATCCCATATGAAGTCTAGATCTCAATTTATCGTTACCTCTGGGCATGTCTACATTCTCTATAAACAAATTGGAATTATTTCTTCTTTTGATCTGGGTATACTGAAAAAGAAGTCTCTCATTTTAGAAGAGCCTCTTTCCTTTCTTTCTTTCTTTTTTCTTTTTCTTTCTTTCTCTTCCCATCATCTTGTGCAAATTTTTCTCCTCTTACTCCTTAGCTCACCCAAGGGCTATAAAGTTATAAGCTCAAGTCTTTTTTTTTAATCATAATTCCCATAGACATTTCTTCTTATGTCCAAAAGAGCTAATAGAAACAGAGATGAAGCAATACTAAGTGTTACCCAGAAGACCTCGCATGTGGAGTAGTGAGCATGTCACCTTTAGCCTCCATCTCTGTTGCCTGCCAAGCACAGCCTGGGCTGTGGGCTCCTGGCTGAAGCACATGCAGGTGGGAGCTTTGTAAGCATTTCTGTTCCTTTTCCTTGGTTTCAAAGCTTGTTTATGTTTCATTATCTTTTTCATCCAAGGTGAACATAAGCTATTAGGCAGTTCACAAAAAAGCAATTGTTTGGCTGGTATACAGGAATTTTCTCACATTCTTGCAGGACTGATTTTTGCCATGCAAAGCACAAAAATTTGCTGTTTGATAAATTTTCTTCTCTCTTCTTTGTATAGTAAAGAAAGGATTTTTGGATATCGACCCAAAGTTTTGTCACACTGAAAAAGAGAGGACATGGTGGAGGTGATTCCCCCAAAGGGGCAGGTTTGACACAAAAAGAACAAAATGCTTTTTGTTTCTTAGGTTCATAACAAGGTATCCTTTCAGTCAGAGACTGGATGCATGTACACTGTAAACCCCAAAACTGGAAAGAACAAAAGGCAAACCATTTTCACTCAGCAGAATTCTCTGCACAGGTCAAGGAAATGCCAAACTTAACAGATGTCTTAGACTGTGCCCTGCAGGTCAATAAATTAAAGTTTTGTTGAACCAGGAAGAGGAAGGAATTTCAGAACTTCAGGTCCCCAAATGGAAATGCCCCTTAGGACAAGTCTAAACTAGGGAAATAGCACTGGAGTTCTTCCAAGTCAGTTGGCCCAGTCTCCTGTAACTCATTTCTGGGCCCCCTGAAGCTGTTTGTATAACTCTGCTTTCTACAATGCTACAGTGTCAAAGGGAGTTAATCATTAGCAAGTGTGAATAATGTCAGTGTAACACAGCAGGGTTGCAATTCAGCGTGCTTTGACACAATTTTAAGCATTTCATCAAAATGAAAAAAAAAAGACTAGAGTGTGAAAAGAGCATGGAATTTTGGGATTCTAAAGTGAATTTTAAAACAATCATTCCTGCTGTGTTCTGTGGCGAGAAAGATTGGTAGGGTACCTAACCCCCCGGGGTGACAGAGTGTTGCCAGCCCCACTGGGTCTGATCCAACTCAAAGCAGCTCACCCCCAGAGACTCAGTCTTTGGAGACGATCTGGGGATTTTGGTGTAGGACTCTCAACCTCCCCATTCTTTGCCATGGTCAGTTTGTAAGCATTGTAGTGGAAGCAATATGGACCCATTTGGGACTCAGAACCTTATGAGCCTCCTACTCATCTCCTGAGCTGGGATCATAATTAGTGTAATACTTGTGCTCAGCTTTCAGCCACTAGAACTCCAGGTCCTTCAACGCTGGAGGTCAGGATGGGACACAAAATAACATTCCAGAGGACAAGGAAAGATGAATGTTTCTTAGGTTCATGTAAGTTCTGGTTGAAAAGAATGTTGGGCTTAGGAGATCCCCATGTTCCCCCAAACAGCAGCTATGTTTAGACACCAGAACACCTCTGAAAATAATGGTTGAGATCTTCCACGAAGGTACACAGACTAGCTTCAACTTGAGTCCCCTTCAGACATGCTTTTCTTCAGCTGGCATACCACTCATTTCTCTTGTGGATCAGTTCAGAAAGTTAGGACACACTGAGTCAATCACCAAGTCTGATGCTCTGTGATCTCATGCTTTCTCTCCAATCTCACTTTCGGGGCTTAGTTCGGTTCTTGTAACTTCTCTCTTGGGCTCCTGGCCCTGAACTTGAGTCAGGATGCTCCCAGAGTCACCACTTGATAGTGCAGAACTGACCTGAGGCCACTCTGCAGAACCAGTGTGCCTTTTACTGACAGATTGACATGGCCCTTGGATCTGACCTGCTGTTTTATTCCTATCCAGGGTTTTGCCTTCCACCCTATTGCCAAATTCTTTCTCAGACGATATCACACGCTGGAGTTTTATGTCATAGACCAGTGATGATCAGCTTTCTGGAGCTTTCAGTGAAACAAACAGCCCATTGTAGCATGTGTGCCATAGGTTCACTATCACTGTCATAGATTTTCACATTTTTTGCCTGCAATTGTTCCCTCTACTTGGGACACTCCTGGCTCATGCCCAACTTGAAAATTCCATTTGGCTTCCTCAGAAAGCAGTTTTCTTACTCTTGTTCTCCTGTTTTCTCCACTGTCCCTACCACTTTTGAATGAAATTATCTTCTGCATTCTCTTAAGTCCCCGTTTGTGGTGTATTAAAGTTGTATACGAAGCATCTCGCGGTGCCCGCCTCCTTCCCTATCCAGGTCTGGGAGCAGAGTCCATCTTATTCATCCTCCATTGCTTCCCAGAGCTGAGGAGACATTTGTTGAAGTGCCCAGGGCTGTAGGTTGGGGGTAATTGTTAGAACTGGTTTTGAGAAATGGTTTGAATAGTTTGGGTCAATAACTTTGACTCTTGGTTGAATGTAAGAAGGAATGATCTTAATTTAGTTTTCTCCACCAAGTGCTTGTAGCACTTGAGATCCTACTTTTACCTGTCCCCTGATATTAAGGAGAAATAGATATATTTGGTGTCTTCACTTGTGCCATATCTCCTGGATATGTTTTGTGAGTTCTTCCTCTTTCTATCCCTCAAAGTTTTTCTATATCTTCAAGCACAGGGACCAAAGACTCACCACTCAGGAGAGTCATTACTTAGGACACAAAAATACTGATGTTTGGGCTCTAGGCCCTAGAGTTTAAAGAGCACACCAGCTTTTCTACTTTTATTTGGATTATTATTGTTCCTTGAGGAAAGACAAACATTTTATCTTAAAGATTAGATTAGAAAAACAAAAAGGTGAAAAAATTAGGAAGAAGGAAAAAGTGTATGTGACCCTCAGTGAGACCTTAGCAATAATACACTTAGGTTCCATTTGGAGACACAAAAGTAAGTCTTGAGACATTGCTTTCACTTGTACTTCTTGGCTTTTGACCCTTGTAAGTGATTGCTATGCATCCTTCTTGACCCAATCTCAGCTACCAAAAGAAAACAGAACATGCTTCAACCTTAGGAGAAGTTAGGGACTTGTCAAGCTGTAAATGCATCTTCCTTTTGGGAATGTCCCAAATCTGCTTCCTGGCTGTCACAGACTTCCGCCAAGACCTTCTGCCAGTGTAATTCTCTGCCTTTGAAGCATGACCCAAATGAAACCTCCCCTCTTTTATGTTATGGGTAACAGATATTGTGTCCAGGCATGAAAAGAAGCCTGGGTAATACACGTTGCTTTAAGTGGTCAAGTTGGTAGTCATTTATTTGATAGCATCAGACAATTAATACAAATACAAAGTTGGTAGCCCTGTGCTGTCACATACTATTCTTTTAATGTTATAGATATTGGATTTGTCTCATAAGAAAGATAAAGTCCTGAAGAAGAGAGAGATGTTTTCTTTTATGTCTTGCTATTCCCCTTAAAGTATTTCACAAAGGGTATTTCATATAATAAATGACTGTCAAATATTTAATGAATGGATGAGCAAAGGTGTGTGCATTTTGATATTTTCACAAAGTGACTTGGATTCATGTCTTCTAGTAGTTGGCATTTCTGATTGTCCTCTGTATGGTTAAAAAAGATCCATATGTATTTCTTCTCAGATTATAAAGGAAAAGTATCTCTAAAAAACATTATTTTTTCCTTCAAGGAATTTGGAACATGAGTGGGCCTACTTTTTGTAGGTTTGATGAATATCCAGGTTAGAAGGTAGGGTAAAATATATTTGTGCTATGAATTCCAAATTCTAAGGTAATCCGAAGGTAATCATTTTCTGATTATCTTTGGTTGCATTTTTCATGTTGCCTACCCAGTATAATCCATTTAAAGTATGTCAAATCCCCAACTCTTCAGAAAGTAGGAGAATATGCTGTTCTCTTTTGGTTGTTAGGTCTGTGTCAAGAAAGACCTATTATTAATCATTAATAAGTAAAATCTAGTCAATGTGGAAAAAAGCTACAAAAATATAAATAAGAAACGAGGCGCTTTATCATTAATAGTTCGTCTTTTCCCTGACGCCATCACCTCTTTGGCACATCATTCTTTTCTTTTGCTGTTTCATTATTTTTCTGAAACGGGATCTTTCTGTGTTGCCCAGACTGGTTGCAAACTTGAGATCCTCTTTCCTCAGCCTTCAGAGTTACGTGTTAGCACAAGTGTGTGCTAGGGGGCCGGGCCCATCTCCTGGGGAAACAGAGTTAACAACTGAGTGGGGAGCACGAAGAAGGTCAGATTAAGGGCGTCTTTCCGTCTCTTTTCTGTGGTAAGTAGTCTTTGGTTCATTTTTCCTTCTGTTGCAGCACCAGGGGTTTTCCGAAGACACCATCGACTTCCTTACCGGCACCCCCGTTTCTCCTCCACTGCAGGAACATTTCAGGGCCGGCACTTTGAAGAATCTGTCTTTGTTCTAGTTCAGGCAGAAAGACGTTTTCTCCTTTGGTCACCTTGATGGGTTACTCATGGCTTCCAACTCCAGCCACATGGATAAATGGTCACTTCCTCGCGAGGGGCCACCGGGGCAGGTGTGAGTCCGCCTGAGTCCTGCATGGTGGGACGGAGCCCATAACCGAGGGGTAGTGATAGTCTCCGGGTGCAGCTGGGGCCTCCGACTGAACTGGGCCGGCTGGAGACACGCTATGTTGAACAGTGCTGGGTCCTGGCCTCATTTTTTCCTGCTGGATAGCAGGGGATAGTCTAAGGCAGCGTTTTACCTTCTGGGAGTATTCCTAGATCTTAACTGTGCGCCGCCTATAGGAGGCTAGCGGAACTACGTGGACAAGTAAAAAAGCAAATTTCAGCAGGCCGGGACGAAAGTCTTTTTCATTTTTGGGAACTTGTGGATTAGATGATTCTAAGTGTAGGTCACACTGTCAATTGCTAACGGGCTCTGGAAATTGTTAATTTGTGGTTCACTGTCCACTGGAAGACACTGAAGCAGGATTTGTGCTATTCAAATAATATTTGTCATCAGAGACTTGGCTGAGATGTTTCACGGCACACTGATCACTGTTGATTTTGAGAAACAGAACTAACCTAGTGAAGAGAAACAGCAAAACTGAATACAGACCTGGAAATATTGGACAGTAAAATCTAACCTGACAGGTGTTAGTAGAGGTAAATGGAAAGTCCTGCACTTTTGGTAGGAACACGCACACGTGTACATAAACACACACACACACGCACACCCCTTAGCCTCTCAGACAAGGGAGGGTTGGGTTTGAAGCCCGAATTGCAGTGCAGTACCCTGCTGTGGGCCTGACTGTGGAAGGCAGGGTGACAGTCGGAAGTCAGGGCTGGCCAGGTCACTGGACAGCGCTCTCAGGTGAGGGGAGCGGGAAGCCTCTGGCTACACAACAAGCCAGATAGGGATCTGCAGACAGCGGGGTGGGGAGGGCCCAGGGCAGTTCCTGTGCTGATGGCTGCTGTGCTGTCTGTAATCTGCTGCGAGGGCCCTAGGCAAGGTAGGGAGGGCTGGTTAAAGGCCCAGCCAGGTGTGGGCAAACTTCAGTACAGCAAGGGAAGCACTAAAGAAAGCAGAAGACCCCCTGGGGGTTTGAGCTGAAGGCCTGAAGTGAGTTAGATCAGAACGAGTTTGCCAAAGAAACATTTGATCTCACATCGCTTTGACAGCCGTGAATAATGCTTACGGCCAGGGTCTGGGTTAGTATCGCCAGGGTACTGAGTCCAGCACTGACACCGCACTGCACAGGAGTTCCTGGGATTCCAAGAGAGGCCTCCGTCCTCTACCAAATACTTGCTGAGCATCTACTAAGTGCCAGATATTTTCCTAGACGTGAGATTTAGCCACAAACAAGATAGCTAACGCTCCCAATCCTAATAAGCTTCTGTTCTACTGGGAGAAATAAGAAATTATGTCCTAATGCACAAATGAATAGTAGACTCACATATAGGAATGAATCTTATGGAGAACAAAAGGGCAAGATGTTGCTTAAGAGGGCCTTACTGGTAGGAGTGGGGGTGATTTACCTACTTAGGGGAATGGCCAACTGTTTCTTTGAAGGATGAATAAGAGACAAGCATAGAAAGATCTAGGAAGATCAATTTGGAGTAGAAGGAATGGCATGCACCAAGGGCCTGTGGCCTGGAGAAGTGTAGGGGAGAGAAAGAAGGCCAGTGTGTCAGGGGTGCAGTGATTCCTTTTATTTTATTATTTTATCAAACATACACTTACTAGTGTATAACTAGCGTGGCTATGTGGTAAGCACTGCTTCAAGTCTTTCTTTTTTTTTTTTTTGAGACAGAGTCTCACTTTGCAGTTCAGGCTGGCCCTGAGCTCACTATGCAGCCCAGGTGAGCCTTGAACTCGCAGCAGTCCTCCTGCCTCTGCCTCCCGAGTGAGTGTTGGCATCACAGGCGTGAGCCACCTGCCCAGCATTGTGGTATGTAGTTATGGGGGTTCGAACTAAAGACCTTGTCTTTGCAAGGCAGGCACCAGAACCATTGAGCTAAATCCCTGGCCCAGTCTTTCACAAATATTAACTCATCCATCATCATGAGAATAGTGGTGCTGACTAAAAAACTGCACTGCACAGTTGAAAGTGCTTTCACAGCCATTATTTTATTTGAAACATAAAAAATCATGTTAGCAGAGCCATCAGGAGGACAAGGGTTGTACTGGGGATTGAAACTAATGAGGCCTTTACGCTGAGATACAACTTTGGCCCTTTTTATTTATTTATGTCTTTATCATCATCATCTTCTTCTTCTTCTTCTTCTTCTTCTTCTTCTTCTTCTTCTTCTTCTTCTTCTTCTTCTTCTTCTTCTTCTTCTTTTTACAGATACAGGACATTGCTGAGTCACTCAGTTGTCCAAGATGGACTCAAAAGTGTGATCTTCCTGTCTCAGCCTCCCAGGATACCAGAATTACAGGTGTGCACCACCACACCTGGCTAAGGAGGGCTCAGATTTAGCACAGTAACTTTACACACCCTACACACACTCTCAGTGAGCACAGAGAACATTAAGTGATTTACCCCTGGACCAAACCCTGTGTTGTGTTCATTCATGGTGCCATGTGTCACTTGAATAATTACTGAAGGACACAGACTATGTTTCCTGGAGAAGGAACGTTGTGAAGGTGGCACAGAGACAGCTGCGTGACTGTGCCGAAGGGGCTCTGTGTGCAGGGGCTCTGCTCGCCACTCACCGGGCACGGTGACCTCTGATACCTGACTGGAGACCCGGGGGCCTCAGTGCACACTGTGTAGGGTCTCACACTTGCAGTGTTACTGGTGCTTTTTAGTTGCTGCCATTCCTTCACTTAATCAAAACCTCAAAGTAACTGGAAAATGCGTAAAATCTGGCCCAACTTAGTCTCTTTGTTAGGGAAGGAGGAAGGAGTGCAGCTTGCAGCTTGTAGCAGGCAGGACACAGCTGTCATCGAATCACTCCACTCATAGCTACGTTGCGGGACAGCTGTGGTGCTGAGAGCTGGACACGTGTGTGGTGTGTTCCCATGCGCAGCTGGTACTCTAGTGTCATTACCAGCTTCTGACCCCGAATTGGGTCTTGTGTCCCTCTCAGAACTGCGGAACCAATAAGAAGACCAAGTACTGACTGTGTAACTCAGGAGACTTATTCTTGGCCAAGAAGATTGGGAAGTTGTAGAAAAACACCAAATCCAATTTATAAGCTGTTGGAGGCTTGGAAGCTGTGGTGGGAGACATGAGGGGAAGGGACAGGCCCATAAAAGGAAGGAATATTCTTGCCTTTTATGGGAATCGGTGGAGATTTTCTGGGAATTTGTGTCCAAGTTTGTTTTTGGTCTATTTATGACTCTTTTTTGGTTGTTGTCATGGCAACCATCAACTGTAATGGTGCTGGGTTTGTGTGTCCTTTACCATGTAGATAGATTAGCAGTGAAATGAGTAGTTTTCTGGTGGCCACTCTGCAGTCCCCTTAGATTCACCCATTTTAGCTGGTGTAACTGGAGAGGGACTTCAGATGATAGGTGACCTGTTTTCAAGGATAAGCAAGATGAGGTTCACCTAGGTGAGACAAGATTGGGGCTGGGTAACAGTTGGGGGGCTGACAGCAAATAAGAACAAACAAGCACCTCCCCTATTTCAAGTTTTGCTAAGGGCTCAGGGTGCAGTAAGATGCGTTTTTGTTCTGTGTTGGTGCCTCTGAGCTCCACTGATTCTTAGTGGCCTGAACAACCAGGCACGCACTTTGCTCACAAACCTGCCATTTGGACAGGACTCATGGGACTGGCTTACATCTGCTCCACATGGGACCAGTGAGGTGACAGAGGATCATTCTCAAGCTTGCTCTTGTATTTGATAATGTCATTTGATAACTGTCATTTGGGAGCCCATGTCTTCTCCTCTTGAGCACCTCCAGGGGCTGCTTGGGCTCCCGCATGGACTGGTGGCTCAGTTCCAAAAACCTGTTGATCTTTCTCCTGCTTGGGTCCAGAAGGGAACAGCCACTTCTGCTATGTTCCGTTGGTTGAGGAGAGAAGAGCCTCCCTAGATTCATAGAAACACAACCCAAGAGTATTCACAAACTCAAGTCTTCATGAGAAGAATGTAACAGTAAATAAAAATTGTGGTCATCTTAGATTTATTGGAAGCTGTTATTTGTTAAGTTTCTATCATTAAATCTCCTGCCCTAAAGAGTTTTTAGTTTTGCTTGTAGATTTTCCCTCTAATGAGAATGCAGTGACAGGGGTCTGTAGTAGGCCTAGTTTAGCTATGAGTTTGTGGTGTGGCTGGCTAAGGAGGGTTATTAGTGAACGTATTTCGCCTTTGGTTATATATTTTCTTAAAAAAAAACCCTTTTGGTGAATAAGAGTAAAAAAGCAATATATTGAATATAAATCCTTATGTACAA
Source organism: Petromus typicus (assembly GCA_004026965.1). Taxonomy (NCBI): domain Eukaryota; kingdom Metazoa; phylum Chordata; class Mammalia; order Rodentia; family Petromuridae; genus Petromus; species Petromus typicus. The sequence goes on along the minus strand of PVIR01016529.1, from coordinate 24,500 downwards.
TTAAATATGAATTCTGCATATTTAAATCTTGCAAGATCAAAGGTCTTTATTTAAACTGTACTCTGTGATCAGGTTCCGAATCTTAGGGGTTCGTCCATATTTTAAGACATCCTGATCTCATCCAGCTTCACGTCCAGAGCCCTCCGGACAGTGATTGTGAGGGACGTAGTAAGAACAGGTGTGCGTAGTTTGCTTTGCTGTCAGCTAAGGAGCTGATGATCAGCTTTTGGATTCTCTCCCTTCAGCTCAGCTCCCCTCCCCCTCCTGGGGGAAGACAGGAACACCCGTGATGGAATTTCACTCCGTCGCTTGTTTTCGTTGGATCATTAAATAGGTAACTTACTTTTCTGCTATTCAGATTCTGCATCTGTAACATGGAGATAATAGTAACTTGAAAGTTATTTGGCAATAATGGGTGATTTACCTTAATGAATTGCCTGTGTACACAGTTAAGTATTTAATGAAAAGCATTTTCCTTTCTTTGTACCAAAATGTGGTCAGTTTCCATCTTTCTTGTCTTGCGGCAAAGGCATCAGGAGAACAGTAGGGTACATGGCAGCCTGTCCTCACTGGTTCTCTCTTTCCTCTCTCCTGTAACTGTTAACTGGGGCTAAACTATCGTATTCTGAATTAAAGAAAATATGCACATGTATTCATGTACATATCCTGCTCTCACACACATGCACTTGTGACACACACATGTAGTCATGCACACTCTCCACCACCTAGCACCTAACATGAGAACTTACAACATACTAGGCTCCTTCAGAGCAGCCTAGCTTACCCATTCCCAAGGTTTGTTGATTCCTTGGCTGGATTCTGTTTGCGCCTTGCTGCTCAGGACAGACAGAGGAAGGATTACCTCGGATGGCTGGAGCAGAGAACTCAGGATGGGAAGCTCGAGGGTTTTGCCATTGGGGGATCTTGCTGGAAAATGTGTGGATGACCCCCAGAAGCTAGCCATGTAAAAATGTCCCCAACCGCATTCTCTAGTGAGCCTTGTTGGTGGCATTGGATTAAGGTTGACTAACTTCCTGATATTTGAGTGGGCCTTTTGAAAGAAAGAGGTCCGTCTCCATACACCTTTCGATATCAACATTAAGACTTCCAAATCTTAGATGACCTCCTTGTGCTTTATAAACTGACATCATTACAAAGATGTTATAATATCATTTTTTAGAATCATGAAAAGAACTATCCTTAGTATGAAGTGGTAATAAAAAGCAGTTTCTGGGCTGGGGATTTAGCTCAGCGGTTCTGGTGTCAGCCTTGCAAGTGCAAGGTCCCTAGTTCAATCCCCAGTAACCACATATAACAATACCACGTGTGGTGACTCATGCCCATCGGCAATCAGTACCACATACCACAGTGCTGGGAGTGATGGCTCATATTTGTAATCCCAGTACTCAGAAGGCAGAAGCAGGAGGATTGCTGTGCATTTGAGGCTGAATTCAAGACTAGCCTGAACTACAAAGGGAGACCCTGTCTCAAAAAACTAATAAAAAAGCAGTTTCTTTTCCATGTGTCCTAAAGCAATCAGTGGTATCCTTGATTAATTAGTGTACAGGTGATTTTTAGAATGCTAATTGTCATTCTGTGGTACAGAATCACAACCTGGGATTTTTTTTTGCCTTTTGTCCGTATGTGCTTCCGACTATCCAAATCTAATAGCATTTGACATAGCTGCTTGACAGAGTCTGTACCCTCAGCAATTCCTAATACTAAATATTTTATAGTTCTGTACAACCGAATAGTAATTCAAAGGCACATGTGAAGGGTAGACGAAAGAAATGAGATGTTGCACATGATGCTCTTGGCTCACTTGTGGGTAAGAGCCGGGGGCGTGGTCTGCAGAGCTCGACTGAGCTGGCTGAGAACTCAGTCTTCTCATTTAATGACTGAGTGTCTTATACACTAAATAAACCTGTTTCTCTTTCTCTATTATTGGAACAATAGCAATAATCTCATCAAGTCCTTACATGGCACTCATGAGATGATTCGTAGGAACAGATTGTCACTTTTCCTGGTACAGAAAGGATACAACGAATACTCTATTGTTAGTACAAAAATACTTGTATCTGTAGTCTTGGAGAAGTTATCTAGCTTTTTTCTGTCCTATTTTTATAAGTTCTTATTTGCTTATTTGTCAGAAAGACTGTACTTATGCATTTCCACCTTTCACAGTTTGCCTTTGCTTGTGTGGCATGAGGTCTCAAGACCTCTGTCATGTTTGGAAGGACGGGATGTGTATCATTCCTCTCTGCCCTTTGCACTGTGATTCATCTGGTGCTTTGCATCCTGGGGGAGGCCTGATGCTGCTTGTTGATTATGGCGGACAAATAAGAGTGGTTTGGTAGAAGTCAATGAAAGTTAGAGAGTCAGTTTTTGTGGGCATGAGAAGGCTTTAAGTTTGCAGGAAAAAAGAACTGAGTTCTTTACAACTAGAAACTTTACCGTGTGTTCTTACAGCCCCTCACATTTATTGAATGAAATGAGCAGACAAACAGAAGGATATGCATTGTCCCCAGAGGCAACATGGCTCCCAGTGGCTGTGTATAGAAATTTTTGGGATCAAAAACTTTATTTCTTAATTTTTGGACAGAAGATATCTTATAACTTCTTATAAAATATCTATAACTAAGAAAGCTTATAACTATCTTATAAGCTTTTGAAAAAATTTTATAAAATACTGTGTTAGTTTCTCATTGTGACAGAACACCTTAGAAAACCACCTTAAGGGTTTAATTTGCCTCATGGCTTCATACGTGTCAGTTCCCAGTCAGCGATCTTTCTCACTTTAAGTAAATGGTGAGGTAGACAGCATCATATAGGAAGAATGTGGCAGAACAGAACCACTTGCCTGGGAGCAGCCAGAAAGCAGAGAGAGCAGGAGAAGAGCCAGAGGGGGACTGGCTGGTGATGAGGTGTAGTACCCAAGGACCCATCTTGATGATTCACAGTTTTTAACTAGGACTCATCTCCTATTTGCTCAGTTCTTTATTTTTATTTATTTATTTTTTTTTTTGAGACAGGGTCTCGCTTTTGTGGTTGAGGCTGGCCCTGAGCTCAGCCTCAAACTTACATCACAGCAGTCCTCCTGCCTCTGCCTCCCGAGTGCTGGGATTACAGGCATGAGCCACTACGCCCAGCACTGTGGTATGTGGTGATTGCTGCTGGCCGTGAGTCTCCACATCCAGTATTGTATGTGGTTACCAGGGATTGAACCCGGGTCCTTGAGCTTGCGAGACAGGAGCCAGAACCACTGAGCTAAATCTCCACCCCCAATTTCCTCAGTTCTTAACAAAACCATCCAGTTATGATCTTGTCAGTGGATTCATCCACTAATAAAGTCAAAGCCCTAATGATTCAGTTCCCTCTATAACCCTCACTTCCAAACTGGGGATCAAGCCCTCAGTACATGAATCTATGCAGGAACTGTTTATATTTAAATCATAAACACAGATAAAATTTACCACGTAAGCCTATTTTTTTAGGGATGCTGAGAGAGGAACTCAGAGACTTGCTCATGTTGGGAACACGTTCTGCAACTGAGCTATGGTTCCAGGTCCATAATGTGTTTAGTTTATAGTTCTATGGCATTAAAGTACATTAACATTATTGTGCAGCTATCAGTGTCATCCACCTCCAAAACCTCAAGTTTCCTAATCAAAATTGGTACCCACTACATAATAATTCTCCAGTCTGTCCTCTCCCTGCTGGTGACTACCCTTGTACTTCCTGGCTCTGTCACTGACTGCTCGAGGAATGTGAGGGCTTATTTTGCTGAGCATAACATACTCATGGTTCATTCGTATTGCAGAATGTATCAGTATCTCTTTCCTTTTAATATTTGAATAGCATTCAAGTGTGTGTACAGACCATAACACATGGATTTATTTACCTATGGATGGATGCTTGGGTTGCTTCCATGTTTTGGCTATTGTGAATAATGCACAATGCATGGATATCCACACATTTAAACAATGTAGACTTGCTGTTATATTCCTACTTATGTTTCTAACTCTCAAGGTTAAGTCTTTTCATAAAAGGGTTCATGGTTGTGCCATCTCATAGTGATAACTTTTCGTACCTCATTTTTTTGCATGCATCCAACGTGAATTATTCCCTGCATTGGGGCCATGACCCGCAGAACATAGCCCTTGACATATGAGTGTTGCACGTTTGCCTCTGTTCCAGTTCCTTTATTTAGGGAAATAAGTATCCAAGAAGAGTCTGGACTGCTTAACATTAAAGCTTTGGAATTTCTTGCTTGGGTTAGAGTCACACAAAAAAGAAAAAGTGTGAAAAATGAAACAAACTTCAACTATGTTGCTACTTGTTTCAGATACATCCTAGAAACACAGCGTGCTCTCTACCCTGTGCCAGCTGCACACTGCCATTTGAACCAGTGTCAGTTTCCTTGTTGTTTACAAGAGAAGGGCCCTTGTGGCTCTGCCTCTGTGATTCAGAGGGCACAGGGCTGTTCAAGTGCGATAAGAAAGAATCCAGAGATTCCAGAATCAATTTCTTTTCATTTGTTTCTTTCAATCTGAAGACTAGAACTCCCTGGTGGTGTTAGGAGCCCCCGTGTATTTGGATGCCCGACTGCTCCAGGGAGACATGTTCTGCAGCTCGGCCTCCCACAGAGAGCGAGCCTCCTCTCCCCCTGCTGTGACACCAGAGAGGAGAGTCTGCCACAGCCAAAATGAAACAAAATCATCCCTCCCTTGAATCTGCTGCAGCATCTGTCATTATCCTTTTGTTTATCATGAATTTCCTTTTGACTTTCATTATGTCCCGGTGCCATGGCCAAAGCAAAGATAAGGAAATAAACAAGAAGATGCAGAATAAAACAAATCAAAGTCTAACTATTTTCACATACAACTACCCACATGGCAATGAAGGACTCAGTTTAGAAGATGTCTCTTTAAATATCTGTATATATTATATATATTCTGAGAAACTGCACGTGTTCTACAGAACTGATACCAGCAGCTGTTGTGTTGTGACATATCTAGCAAGGGTCCAAGAGCTGTAGTACTTTTCTCCTAAATTCTACCTTCCTCTTCCATTTTATCTCTGTTGCTGTGTCAGTAAGCTTTCTGTCACTGTGACAAAATATCCTAGTCAACTGATCTCTAAGGAGGACATATTTGTTTGGTTCACAGTTTCAGGATCACAGTCCATGGTTGGTGGAGATGATAGTTTCTGAGCCTGCGGAGAGAGGGTACATCATGGTGGGTGTGCCTGGCAGGGGAAGCTGCTCAACTCATGGTGGGCAGAAGGTAAAATGAGAGAGAAGAGGCTGAGGTTCTGGTGTCCCTTTCAAGGGCGTGTCCCATGGTCCTAACTTACTAGGGCTCCCTTACTAAGACTTACTAGGACTTTTGTAGCTCTCACCATCTCCCAGAAGCACATACTGAGGACTGGGCCTTCAACTTGTGCGCTCTTTAGAGACATATAAGTCCAAACTATAGCAGTAACTGAAGGGACATACAGTGGGAGGTGCAGGGTGTGTTTTTGGTGAAAATTCAACAGGAAAAAAATTCAGTCTATTTGTGGAGATACAAAATAACACCTGGTTTAGAGGACCTACAATTCTAAAATCTGGCATGTTAAAGCCCCTTAAAGTGTGGTTATTAGAAGAACAAATGAGAGAAATATTTCTGTGCAGCCAGAAATAAGCATTGGCGATCAATATCTAGTACCAGTTCAATTGTGCAGATGGGGAGGCTGATTTAGTGAGAGATGAATTAATTTAGGCATTTCTGTAAGCCAGCCAATGTTGTGTTAAGGCCGGGAAAAGGGCTAGATCTCATGCTTCCAGGCTGAGAGCTCCAAGACTTTATATTAGATCCCTGCACTTGCTGATGGCCACTTTCGGTGAGAACCACCATATTACTGTGGTGTACATGGAGACCTCTTTCCTGAGGTTCCAAAAATGAGGAGCTATTTTATGGCTTCCTGTCTGTGTGTGTTGGGGTTGGTACAAGCCTCACAAACAATAATAAGCAGGCAATAATAAAAGTAAATGTGGCGCCATTTGAGAACTTAAATATAAAATCCTGTGTATTTCTCCAGAAATGATGGCTGGCTTTGTTTAGAAAGTAGGCAGGAAAACTAAGAGCTTGGCTTGTTGTAGAGTAACCAGAAACTGCTCATTCAGCGATGGAAGCTTCCAGAAATCTTGATCTGGGAAATGATAATGAAAGTAACCTTTCTGGGTTCATGACGTCTGGTACTAAAGCTTCAGAGTTTGGGTATCTTGATTTATGTGCACAAACTTTCTCAAATTATCACTCTCATTTGCTGTTTTTATGTCTTCTATTTCTTAATAATTTCCTTTGATTGTATAGTTTTTATTTTATTTTATTTTTTGAGACAAGGTCTTGTTTTTTTTTGTAGTTTAGGCTGGCCATGAGCTTACTATGTAGCTCAGGTGAGCCTTGAACTCACGGCAGTCCTCCTACCTCTGCCTCCCTAGTGCTGGGATTACAGATATGAGCCACCACTCCTGACCCTTTTTGGATTAAAAATTCATTACATGAAGAGGTTTGGGTAATACAGAGGGAAGATATGTAAGAGTAGAAAGATAAAAGGTATAAAGGTTCATTACCTAGAGGCAACCATTTTGAAAAATTTCTGGATATACCCTTCCCCTTCTATTCTCTCATTATATATATATATATATATATATATATATATATATATATAATATATATAATATAATACTATATATTATATAATATAATTATATTATACATTATATAATATATAAAATATATAATGATTATATAATATAATTATAATTACATATATAATATAATATATAATATAATATATAATATATTATATAATATATAATATAATATATAATATATAATATAATTACATATATGAATATAATTTCATTATGTATATAATGATTATATATATATATATATATAATGAGATCTACTATGAGATCTCCCCCATGAGATCTGCTATGCATTTTATGGTACAATTTGCTGGGTTTTGTTTTAAATATACCTTTGAGAATTTTTCCCCCCATGCAAGTAAATATCCTTTTAAACAGTTTTTTTTTTTAAGGTGGTGGCACAGTTTTCTACTGTGAGGATTTGCCATATTTATTAAACCATTTCCTTATGGTTGAATTTTAACTGAGTTCTTCCTTTTATAATTCTTATGCATATGGATATGTAGGATCTCTTTATATATCTGTAGACTACCTTTTTAAAATTACTCATTTTTAGCATAAGGTATTTGATCTTGATTTCGAATCATGGTTTTCCCTCCAACATCTTGGAATTAGAACAAAAACAAGAAAAATAAACAAGGTAATGATGGAAACTGGGGCAGGTAAATGTTAATTAAGCTGTAAAATCACTTGCGTCCTTTCCTTTGCCCAGGCCTTAATGAATGCCTGCTCTGTGTCAGATCCAGGGAAACCCATGGGACATAAGGAAGTGGTGGCTCCCACCTTAGGACCAGGTTACAGAGGATGGACGCTGCGGGGTTGTCTAGCGGTTATGGCGGCGGGTAAGTGATAGCCTCGTTAGATCGCAGCTTAGTAGGAGGGGGGTGTCTGATGACTTGTCTGAGGGGTGTGGCTAACAGGATTCCGTGTGTGTATGTGGATGCACACCCATGTATACCTCGTGGTTGGCTTAGGGCGTGTGATAGAGAAAAAGTGAGTTGGATGTGTTCAATGCCATTTATTAATGAACTTAAGAGAGCTTCGTTGTTCAGTTCTTAGCTCATCCCTGAAAACAATAATGTACATTTCCTGCTTTCTAGAATCCAAAGGTTATTTAAAGTCCTACAAAATCTATCCATGCTCCCCAGCGTTGTATAATATCACAAGCTTTTATCTCATTGCTCTCAGCACAGTCACTACACTGCAAACTCTTAGCCCAAGACAAATGAGTAAAAGGAAAGAAGAAGCCACTGCCTTTTCTACTCCTATCCCCGGCTTCTATTCCCAGGGCCAGGTCCCTTTATCCCCCGAGCACATCCTCCTTAAAACAGACATGGCTGACACGGAGACCAAACTGGGTCCTGTCTTCTTGTTATTGTATTTGTATTGGGAGAATGCCACCAGGCCGTCTCGTTTCCAGCGTGTTGTGTGATCGGGTGGGCTGCCCCTCTGCAGTGGGCTGCCTCGGCCTGCTGCTCAGTGTTTGCCTCTGCTTCGCTCCCTTCCCTGACCCTGTGGGAAGAAGACAGGGTTTTGCCGGCTCATCTAAATTCTTCGCTGCAATGACGACTTCCTTTGCATTGACTTTTTGCTATTAATACCTTCACTCAGTTCCTGATCCACAGTGGAGCAGCTGGCTGTCCTGTGCATGGTGACATGAGGACAGAAACATTCTTCTGGCTATAACTTTTGACAGTAAAATGTTATCTGACTCAGACTCAACACATCCACTCCCTACAAAAAAGGAGGTTGATAGCTAAATGTAAACATGTTTAATACATGAAGAGCTAACAATGTTCTTTAGCAAATTTCCCTCCCACCAGTAAAGTATATATTTTGAGACAGACTTACACACAAATTAATTGGAAGATGTTTTAACTGTATGGATTTGAGAGTAGTTTAAAACATTTTCTAAAATTCTGATTTTGAGCAGTTAAAAATGTGTCCTGTGCTGTGAACTAAATTTTATTTCCTATATAACATTTGCAAAAACTGGAGTTAAGAGAGTATAAATCACTTGCTCAGGGCTACACAACCAGTAAGTCCAAAAGATAGAATTTGAGGCCGGGGATTTAGCTCAGTGGTTCTGGCGCCTGTCTTGCAAGTGTAAGGACCTGGGTTCGATTCCGGTAACCACATACAATACTGGGTGTGGAGACTCACACCCAGCAGCAACCAGTACCACATACCACAGTCCTGGGCGTGGTGGCTCACGCCTGTAATCCCAGCACTTGGGAGGCAGAGGCAGGAGGATTGCTGTGATGTAAGTTTGAGGCTGAGCTCAGGGCCAGCCAGAGCCACAAAAGTGAGACCCTGTCTAAAAAAAGAGATAGAATTTGAAACCTTAAGCCCTTACTCTTAATCAGTGTTTTGTTTTTTTGTTTTTGGTACTGGGAGGTTGAACTCAGGGCCTGATGTATACGAGGCTTGTGTTCTACCACTGGACTGCAGTCCTAACCTCTCTGATTTGCATTCTAAAAATATCTGGTAAACACTATTAAGTCATGTGCAGTCATTAGTATGTATGATAAGCCCTGAGATACTCTTTCTCTGCTGTTGAGAAAACTGAGGCCCAAAGAGATTAAGAAGCTTGTGTAAGGTACAAGTTCTTGGTTTGGCTGATCAAGGGCCTCATCCCAGCTTCCAAAGCCCATGAAACACCACAAATCATTCCACTGTCTACATGGTTTGAGATGTTCTTGTGACCATGAATACATCTACTTTCTAGATTTTCAGACTTGAGAAATTCTTAAAAATGGAGATGGGATAGGGAGAGAAGAAAGGAAGCAAGGAAAGTCTGGGCAGGGCAGAGAAAGGAGAATTTATCCCTCAGCCCAATTTGCTGAATATATTTTTTTTTTCTTTCAATCAAATTCAGAGCATGCCCCATTTATTTTCCAACCTGGCTGGTATAACTTTTGTCACAGTCATTCCCATTTTCATATTTTTTTTTTTTTGCTCAAGGTTGCAAAAATGCTCTTGTGCAGTATTTTGAAGCAGCCAAGCCCATGGGCTGAGAGCTAATGTCCAGGGAAGGATGGGGTAAGGGAGGAACGTTCTCCTAAAGGACAGAAAGACAGAGCTTCAGGAGCTCTGACACAGGAGAAGATCCAAAAAAGTAGGACACCCCAGAAGGCATTTGGCATATATCAAGGTTGAGCTAGATCCCAAACGAAGTGAAATCAAAGCGACCTGGCCTCACACTGGAGATGGGCTCCCGCCCAGTGCTGACCAGGCCCAGGCCAAGCAGGGCTTAGTGACAGGAAGGGAAATGAAGACGTTCCTTAGCTCTTCTCCCAGCTTCATTTCCTCAATAAGACTGTATGGAGTGTCAGGCTGGGTGCAACCAAATGTGTGCTGCTCACAGATGCCTCTGTGCACACGTCCCTTGGTCTCTGCTTGAAGTAAGTGCTTTCGATGTGCTCCACCCCCAGGAAGTCCAGAGGAGGTTTGTCCCCTGCCAGACACATAGGGAGTGCATGACAGGTGCACAGGCTGGAAGCGAGGACATATCAAGGAGAGTCTTTGTTGCAAGTGCTCCCAAAGTCCCTGGCCACCAGACCTGAGAAAGTACCCCTGCAGCATGTGAGCTAAGTCCTTGCCAGTGGGTGCTTTGGGGACAGGGATGCTTCATGGCCCAGGGAGGAGGGTCTGGAGTTTAGAGAGCATTAATCACTGGCCCAAGGCTACACAACCAGTAAGTTCAAAAGATAGAATTTGAAACCTTAAGCCCTTACTCTTAATCAATGTTTTGTTTTTGGTACTGGGAGGTTGAACTCAGGGCTTGATGCATGCGAGCCATGTGCTCTGCCTGTGGGCTGCAGTCCTAACCTCTCTGATTTACATTCTAAAAATATCTGTTAAACACTAATAGACTTCTCTGAGAGTATGCATTCTTCGGGCTGGCTCAGGCACTGGCACCTATGCAAAAGCCATTCCCTACTGGGAAGGCACGTCTTTCCTTCTCAGATGTGTGCCTTCAGGCGTCCAGGTTGCTGCGGGATTGTATTAACTAAGGCAACTTTATGAAAACAAATGGGGCTGGGTTTGTAGAGTAATTGCTTATAGTACATAGAGCCATGAGCTCCGTACTCAGGACCCCTAACAAAGCAAAACAAAGCCAGTGAATGCACACAGGCCGACAAACAAATGAGGGGAAGAGCAGTAAAAACACCAAGCAAATGTGTTATCATGCAGCACACACACACACACACACACACACACACACACACACACACACTCACACACACACACACACACACACCCCACTCGCTACTTTGGAACCATACTTCAACATCAGATATCCTAATACATGGTCTTTACATTCAGTCATCTTTTTCTCTTTGATCATAATATCTTTAATTATTTGTCATATTAACCAGTGATTCTTAGCCTGGGCAGGCCTCGGTTTTCATCCTCAGAGATTTTGATGTCAGTGTTCTTGAGGGAGGCCTGGTCTTGGAAATTTCTCTCCTCGCTGTTGGCTCAGAATGTCACCAGGGCTGAGGGCCCGTGATACCCAGAGAGGTGCTGTGCGCCCCCCTCACTGCTTATGTATCACCTCTGCTCTTCCCAGGTGAGAGGCGGAGGAGCAGGACTTGGAGTTTAAGCCAGATGATGATATGCTTTTAATATTGTATTTCAAGTAGATTTCTTGTGTATTTCACTGTCATGCTTTTGAGATAGAGGAAATCCCTTTGACCTATTGATTTTTTTGCAAAGCAGGTTTCCAGAAGTGTTAAAAATGCTCTCGTGGTCCTATGTGACTTCCATGGTAATCTTGGGGGTTAGCAGAGTATACCAGCCTCTGGCTGTGACCTTAGAAGAAAATGCTCCTGTCAAGAGACCCACATCTGAGAGAATACATTGGCATCTTTTTATCCACCTGTAAAATTGAAGAAAAAAGCCATAATCAATGTTTGGATGAATTTTGTACTCTGGGAGAATCCCACTGGTCATTAATTACTCTTTCACATCACTATAATTACATTGTGCTTCCTGGTATTTGGAAGTAAAAGGACTTCCGTAAGCTGGTCAGTTACCCGGTCATGATTCATTAGCTAGTTCTTAGTTTCTGGCTGCAGTGAGTCCATCCACCTTTGATAGCAGGGCTTTCCCTCAGGTCACAAGGAAAAATGTAGTTTTGATTTAAGGACTGAGAAAACAAAAATCATCTTTACATCTTAGGACAATATTATTGGTTCACTTGTAATATTTCAGCAGTCTGAATAAAAAGAACTTATTAAGCCCTGTTATATGATGTAGTAGGAGCCCACATTTTGACAGTGTGTGTGGGGAGCTGGAGAGGTGGTTCAGGGAGAGAGAGTGCTTTCTCAGCATGTTCAGGCCCCTGAGTTTGATCCCCAGCCTTTTCATGAATAAAAAGTGCCTATAGTTAACAGTGAAACGCTTCATCCCCCATGTCTCTCAGTTAACCCAGATTTCCTTTCCTCATTTCTCATGATGAAATAGTTAGGCTTAGCTGTCAATGTGTTTGGCTTGAAAGGCACCTAATGAAGCATGTTCCTGGGTATGTCTAGGTGGGCCACGGAACTGTGACTTTGGGGAGTAAACTTTGTCCCTTGGCCCTTACTTTCTGGTGTTGCTCCACTGCATAGTCTACTTCCTGGCCAACATGAACTAGGTAGCTTTGCTCCACCAAGCTCTTTGACCATGGCATTCCTGTCTTGGAACCAACCAACCATGGACTGACCCTCTGACATAGATAAGCCAAAAAAGTTTCTTTTTAAATCCTGGGTGTTGAGTAATTTGTCCTACTAATGGGATAGTTAATGCACATAATACTATAGGTCTCTTGTCTAGATAGCAAATTTTTATTTGAGCTACAACAAATAAATGCTTTTAGGAAAATGGGGAGAGAGGGAGAGTGGATCACCTTTAGTGCAGTAATACTTATAGCCAAGGTACATTTCCAAGTCAGTGTCTATCAGTCAGGCCCAGGCACTGTAGATTTTGGAGAAATTCTTGCTCAGTCCATGTCTGGGAAATTCTTGCTCATTGACTTGGCTGTTGATGGAATAGTACCTTCCTTAAACATCATACAGTTGTTTGGTCTGTTTTCCCATCCTTCGGTAAGCTGAGATTCCTTCCCTGAAGCTTCTATTTCTTGTGACCAGCCTCCTCCTCTCCTTTACCTTGGAGCCTGGAGTCCCTGCCTGTCCCTTCCCACATGTGCAGTTCTGTTGGTGCTGGCTTGGAGCTCTAGGTTGGAGGAGTGCTTTCTCCTGAGATGTGGAGCAGGAGAGGGCTGAGGCTATCTCCTGCTGGGTTAAGAGTCGCCTCCGACTTTCCCAGCAGGAAAGAAAGAGCCTGGTGGAGGTGAGGAAGCAGTTTTTTAGCTACTGCTGCATGTCAAATAGGGCTTCCTATTGTTTTGTTTACCCTATTGGCTAATTATATGATTTTAGTTCCAGGAGGATTTTGCCAGGTGGCAAATATTCTAGGTGACTGAGAAAGCAACTGCATAGCAGAAAGAGTGAGGCTCTGTCTTGATCAGTACAATTCTGACTTTCATTCTCTATTATTTTTTCTTTCTTTGACAGCCTATTTTCAAAAAAACCCCAGAAGAATGTGTGGAGCATGCTGCACTGGACAGGTTGAGGCTAAGGAAGCAGTTTCCTTAGCAACTGTAGCCATATGAAGGGCTGGCAGGTCTTCCTCGTCTCATTTTTCATTTCATTTTCTACAGTTCCCGAAAGGAGGTCAGATGCTGTGTGCTAAGTTCACAGTGCAGTTGTACTTGTGATACCTTCTGCACTAAGGGGGGTAAGGCAGACTACTGTGCACGTCACTGTCTGCTTTTGTTTCTTTGAGTTAGAAATGAGCACATACATGGTCACATTTTGTGTGGTTCATTCTCAAATGAAAATAAAGTATTTTTTATTGGTGAAGAATTCAAAACTGAAAGTGTAAGAAAATCAAAGGATAGAATCAGCCACATACATCGCTGCAGGTTGTAGTCTTAATGAGAGCTCTTTTGATTCCAAAGTCCTAGCAGAAATTTTTTTAGTAATGGCACATAGAATCTTTGAAAAAAATATTCAAATTATCACTCCACTAATAGGATTCCTCTTCTAAAATTGTATGCAAGATCTAAAGTCGAAGTTCATGGTTAATTCCAAGTTTCTAAATTCAATTCAACAATATTTATTGCATCTCTGATTCACTGGAGGGGAGAAGCAGATGTGGCGAGATGGCCTGTGCCCCCAAGGAGTTTCGAATTTAGTTTCAGGAATGAGACAAATACAGTGTAATTACAACTACAAGGAAGAAAGTGATAAATGGCGTCAAGCAGTGGGTATCGACTCTCGACCTTGACTGCAGATTGGAGTCACCCGGAGAGCTGTAAAAAATGCCAGCACTAGGCTCCTCCCCCTGGGGTCCTGATTTAATTGGTTTGGGATACAGCCTGGGACTGGGATTTTCAAGCTTTTCTGGCTGACTTGAACGTACAACCAAAGTTAAGGACCACTGGCAAAGAGCATCCAAGAGACAGCCAAGAGATGGTTATGGTTGGTTAAGATCCAAAAGGCATTGAGGCAAGACCTGGAGAAGTGGGTATGACATCCGACAGGAAGATGACCTTGGGAGTGCAAGGAGGTGAATGAGAAAAGGAAAAGCGAAGAAAAGGCTCAGTACTATGAGACAGGGTAGGTAGGAAGCTGGGAAATGGAGGGCGGTGAGCAGGTCACCAGCTCTGAGTGTCACATGCCCATGTCTGCGAGAAGACACTTCTCAGTAGCCACTGAGAAGCTGAGAGGTGAACAAAGTCCGGAGGACCAAGCTGGAGGCAGCATTTGGTTCAAGTTCTGTTTTTTTCTGCTTTATAATTGTTCCTTGAGATCCTCAGAGTTGTGACCCCACTTGCAACTGGGAGAAGCCAAGAAAAAGAGATGGAAGAAGAGGGTGAGTTCAGGCTGTGACGAATCAGGAGGGACCGCGGCTATAACTTGGTTAGATGGCTTTGTTACCCAGTGGAGTGAAGCAGGCAGGGAGCTGGTGGAAGACAAGATGGCTGACTTGGGCTGTGGTGGTTCTCGGTGTGTGCACGCGGGTCGTCCAGCAGGCAGGAGACAAGCAGTCTGACGCTGAGCAGAGGGGCCAAGGATGGAGTCACAGTCCTGAGAACCGGGTTTCATGAGGCCGCAAGTCTTCAGAGTGAGAGAAGAATGAGACAAGAGAAGGAGAAAGGGATGTTTAGAAGAGAACTCGAAGCTAAAAGACAAACCATAGAGTCAGTCAGAGAAAGAGTAAGAGGAGAACTTGGTAACTCTGGGGAGCACCACTCAAAACAAAGCTTCTGGGAGGAGGGATCGCCCTGCACATGCTGGGAGGCTGGGAGTACAGCGGGGGCAGAGACCCTTGGGTGTGGATTGCCTGCCACCTGCGTTGTCACAGGCTCTGGATAAGCCACAGGTGGCGGGAGGAAGGCATCAAGCGGCTGTGAAGGGATGGCCATGGAGGACGTTGCTCGGAGTGCACCGCAGACGACTGATAGTTCTTCTCACTCAGTCATTTTTCATCCATAAAAACATGAAATGGATGCAGTAGGAGAAAAGAAGAGACATTCTACTTTGTGAGGGAGAGGAAAAAGCTTCCACTTTAAAAATTTCAAGGAAGACCAATAGGAAAATAAAAAGACATTTGAAAATGTTGCACTGAAAATATACAATAGAAGTGGGTGTGAATATGGATATTGATGGTGTGAGTCATGTTGGAGGTACAGATGGGGAGAAGACAAGCGATGTGCAGCTGAAGAGGAAGGGAAAGACCGGAGGTGTCCCCCTGGGAGGCAGGCAGCACGCTTCCAGCTGTGGAGTGGCTCCACTGAGCAGTGGGAATACCCAGAGGCAGCCTGCCTCCCAGAATCCCCATTGGCTGTCCAGAAATAGAGAGTTAATGAACAGGGACAGACGCTACCAACAAAAGAAGAAATGCTTTATTTATTATTCACTAATCTCCAGGGCCCCTGTGCTATTCAGAATTACCATGCTTTCTGGGATAATGGCTTAACATAGGTTTGATATAGCTGGGCCTGCCCAGCGGTCACAGCATCTGAGCTGAAACAGCACAGAACAGAGCCCCAGGTTTTCTGTCGTCTGAGGTTATCTAGTGCAATCACCTGCCCCCAGGTAGGAAGGATCCCCCAGAATCCCTTGTCTTGTGATGAGATCACCACCCATGAAGATAGCCCTTTCTGTTTTTCGGGGATTCTATAACCTTTAGGTTGTTTCCCCCTGTGTGGAATTCTTACTTTCTGTAGCATTCATCTTGTACTTTCACCGAGGTCCTACCTCCTTGAGATTCTATCATTCCCTCAAGGCTTTTCTCTACTAACTACTGAATTTGTATTCCATTAGTCAAGTCTTCCTGTTCATTTGATTTATGATATGAAAAAGAGAAAAAGCATAGCTTATGTACTGAAACTAAGATTATTTTTTTGTGATGCTTGGGTGCACGTGGGGTGGGGGTTGTGTATCCTTTTGAAAAGTCCTAGAAACCAACACAACACATTTAAGATCATTGACTCACTAATCTTTACAGAGTCGCAGCTACACTGAACAGTTTTCCTCAACGGAATGATCAGTGTCTCTGTGCAGGGACTTTAATTCCCATGAATCTGACCACCTAAGAGGAGCCAGTCTATGTCATGAGTGTGAGTTTCTTTCTTCGGTGGTGAACTAAGTATCTGGGCCATCAGAAAACCAAACAGTCACCACTGACAGTGTCTGTCTGCACCTAAATTTCAGAACATTTGAAAGAATGATCTGATGGAAGGGACAGCAACACAAGATGATAGCCGCAGTGAGTCTCAGGCAAACTTCTGCTGAGCGGATTAGGATGGAATCTGCTTTCATGCTGCATGATTTTATTGTTTCTGTCCCATAAACAACACAGATGGTTTTTGATAATTTCTATGCCTGCAAAGCACATTGGAATTCGGCAGCACTTCTTGGAAGAATAGGTCAAGAATTCTATTAGACATTATTTTAAACACATTGTTTGGGGTAACTGACGTTACTAAAAATGAGCACAAAAATGAGGATAATCAGCAGGCAAGTTATATCAGGAGTCAGTGCTGGATTGTTCCACTGAGCAGCAGAAATTCTTAGTGTATAAAATTTCCAATATCCAAAAAGGCTCATCTTCTTTATCTGGGTCTGTCGGAGTCCTCAGGATATCTGGGTGACAGTTTCAGTTGTCACTTTTATTCCTCAGGGAATGAACACTGTTATTTTTGTCCACCATGACTAAGAGATATGCAAATAAGTTACAAATGGTTATTTTACATGTATAGTTTTTTGGGGTAGTTTTCCCATTTCTTCTTACATAAAATGAAAGACAGTATGGCTCAAGGTGATGATAAACTGTAGATTCCGCACTCTCTGCTTTAACATGTGCCCTTAACATCTGCAGTTTGGTGACCTCATTTTGCTGGACAGCAGGTGTGGACATCACTTCACTGGCATGGACTCCATGGTTGCATTTGGTCCTGAGTACCAGATGCATTTGCAACCCCCTCTCCATCCGTGCTCTGCAGCTCATCTGTCAATCTACTTAATGTTTGTTCCTCTTGGCCTTTTTAGTTAGGCATTTATGTATATTAATGGCAGAAGTTTTATGTACAAATAAAATTTGACATGTTTCTCAAGTATTGGTTTGGCATTTAGTGGAGAGATTGATGCTTCCTCTAAACTGGAGGGCTGTTAATTTTACTAAAAGGCCCATTTTCCGAGGCAAAGCTAAAGTGAAGTGCTGTCTGCCCCAGCTCTCTTGTTGAAGTACAACTTTGCCTGCCATTTTCAGGACAGGGCAGCTCAGTAGCTGATAGGTGTGTAGAGAGCAGGGTTCTTAGAGGAGTGAGTGCAAGGAAAGAGCGTGGATGAGTGGTGGGAAGAGATGGGTGGAGTCAGTAGCTAGGTACGAGAGAGGAGAACAGGTGCATTTGGAGGGCAGAAGTTTGTGTTTTTAGGTGTAAATGTTCTCTGTCTGTCTTCCTTTTGTGAGGTGACTCAGTGCCTACTGGGGTGAGACATTATAGAATCCAAATGTTGTAGAATCTGCACATGTTGATCTAAATGGGGTTGAGGAAAACTTAAGGGCTGTTTCCTAAAATGTTATCTTCTTTCCTACAAAACTTTTAATTCTCTCAAAGATAGGCTTTTCCCTCTCTCCTGGGCTTTCTGATATCTTCATCCTGCTTTGGCTCCTGCCCTAAGGACTATTCATACTCTTCCTGCATGGTGCAGTCCCAACCTCAGGATCTCTGTGTCTCCCCCTGCTGGTTGTAGAAGGTGCCCTGCAAATCTTGACAGAGGCTGAAGAGCTTGGAATTTGAAAGGTTGAGAAAAACAATGGGCAGGGCTTGAAGCTTGAGTTGTCAGTAAGTCAAGAGCAGCAGACCAGACCCACCCTGAAGAAGGAAGTGGCTCTATCACGATGACATAAAGGTGTCTTTCTGCGTGAGCACAAGACTGTGGAAATTTGCCACGGAGTTTTGTTTTCACAAGACTCTCCATTCTCATGGGTACAGCCAGGCTGGGAGGAAAAGGAAGACCTAGACGGTCATTAGCAAATGTTTATTCTTTAAGTGCCAAGGCAGGGAGAAAGATTTCTGGAGGATGGGGCTGGCTCAGTGTACCGAGAGAACTGGGCTGAGATGTCTTGATGTGGAAGGCCTGTGAGTGACATCATTCTCTAGGTAAAATCCCCTGTTTACTGAGTAACACTGTCTTTCTTTTTTTCCTTACCTCCTAACCCTTTTCAATGGTAATAATGTGTGATTTTTTTAACAGTGTGTTTTTCTTTAGCCTGTAGAGTTCTGTAGCATTTGTCTTGATATAAAATTAGGTTTGTAAAATGTGTTCATGGTTTCACATGTAAGTATGGCTTGGTTAATTTTTACTTTTTTGTAAGATTCTATGGCACGGAAGTGCTATAATTATTACTTTGAGTTCTCCTGTCAATGTGTATTTGACTCTTTTGTAGTTTTTGCTGCTGTGTGACCCACATGTGTAAATACTTAATGTTATCATGTACATATAGGATCTATAAATGTTCAATTAAGGAAGAAAATGCTGAACTTTTTCCAGACTGTCTACTAAGTTGTTCTTCTCCTGACCACTAGTGAGATTCTGCACTATGTCAATCAGCTTTTTGTCACTGTGACCAAATGTCTAAAAAAAACAACCTCAAGGAATAAATATTTACTGTGGCTCAGGTTTCCAAAGGTTTAGTCCATCGCCAGCTTGCTCCCTTGCTGTGGGCCTAAAGTGCGGCAAAGTATCATGGCAGAAGAGTGTGAGAAAGAAAGCTGCTCATATCATGAGAGCCAGGAAGGAGGGGGAGGGGAAGAGCCAGACAGAAAGGGCCCGAGGATCAGATATAAGCCCCAAGGTCACGAACCTACCATGCCTTCAGCGGGTGTCACACCTCCTAACCCTCCATCACCTCCCAGTATTGCCATCAAACTCTGATACCATAAATGGAGTAATGGACCAAAGAAGTTACAGCCCCCAGAGTAAACTGCTTCTCAAAGTCCCACCTCTGAATATGCAAGATTTTGTTTTACTCTTATTCATACATGTTCGAAATACATAGTGAATACATTTACTACAGAGGATTGGTACATGTACCTAACACATTTCAATTCTCTTTTCCTCTGCCCCCTTTTGAATTTCCAGCATCAGATTCATTTATTTTCTTATACGATCTTACAAAATTAATTACTATATATACAGATTAAAAACCAGGCTTATACGCCAAATCATATATAAAACATGTAAGACAACTGTATTAAGTGAAAGTACACTTTAGATGCATTGTCTGCACTGTATTACAGTGTATTTTTTCTTTCTCTTTTTCCTATTACAGTGGTACCTCAAGTCATGAGTTTAATTTGTTCCATGATTCTGATTGTGAAGTGAATTGACTATGAATCAAATCAAATTTCTCCATTAGATTCAGTGTTACCTGGTGTGGACTTTATGAACAAAAGCAAAATTTTGCTGAAACCAAATGATTTGTGAAAAGAAGTGTTCATGAACTGAGGTATTACTGTTCTGTCTTTATGTTTTATATCTATACATTGAGTTTTTTTTATCTGAAAGAAATGATGCAATATTTAAACTTGCATATCTGAATTACTTCACTTAACATTATGGTCTTAATGTGTATCCATTTTCCTACAAATGACTCAAGTCTATCCTTTTTATAGCAGAGCAGCTCTTCATGGTGTATAAATACTACATTTAAAAAATCTGTTCATCTGTTGGTGAACATATAGTCTGTTTTCATGATTTAGCCTTTATCAGGCTGGGGATTTAGCTCGCTGGTTCTGCTCCCTGTCTCAAAAGATTTAGCTATCATGAACTGAGCTACGATGAACATGGGTACGCATATATCACTGTGGTTAGATGGAATTTCTACTTTTCTTTCTTTCTTTCTTTTTTTTTTTTTTTTGAGACAGGGTCTTACATTTTTAGTTTAGGCTGGCTATGAGCTCACTACATAGCCCAGGAGAGCCTCAAACTCACAGCAATCCTCCTGCCTCTGCCTCCTGAGTGCTGGGATTACAGGTGTGAGCCACTATGTCCAGCACTGTGGTGTGTGATTACAAAGGATCGGACTTGGGACCTTGCCCTTGCAAGACAAGCTCTGGAACCACTGAGCTAAACCCTCAGTCCTACTCATCAGTTATTTGAGGAAGGCTCGTGGGAAGGGGTGTGTGTGTGTGTGTGTGTGTGTGTGTGTGCGCGCATGTGCACAGTGTCCATAGAGGAAGAGCGTGCATGAAAAAATTGTCTGGAGTTTGAGAAGTCAGTAATCACAGAATTAGGAAGGTAGAGACTGAAGAGGAAAGAAAGATTCCAGTACAACCCTGCTATGACTTAATGTTTGGATACATTTTTTGAGGATTGAGCCTGGAGCCTCTGCACTGAGCCACCCGAGTCCTTTCTTGTGCTTCTGTTGAGACACAATCTCTTACCAAGTGGCTGAGTTACCCAGGTGGACTTGCCATTGTGATCCTCCTGCCTTAGTCTCCAGAGTGTTGGCATAATAGGCATGTGCTACCATGTCTGGCTTGGATCCTCTTTTAAGGTTCACTAAGAAATAAAATGAAAGATTTGAACCATCATCAAAGTGCTATTGGACACTTAACCATATTTTCTTATACTCCATAACACTTTGCAATGGAAATTTAGCCAATAAAATTTCCGTGTGTGTACTCACCCTAAAAACCTTAAGCAGTTTGAAAAAAAAATCAAATGTTAAGATGATTATTACCATTTATTTTACTTAAATATAATAAAGAATAAAATATAAATGCTACATGCACCAGGTACAATAACACCTTGGTTCACGAAAGCTTCTATTCGTGAACAAGTTAGCTCACTAACAGAAGGAGTCAGCAGAATTTTACTTCTGCTTGTGAACTCTGCATGGGGTGACCTCCACATCTGTGACCATCTTCCCTGCTCTCATTCATGATCTGGCTTCCTCTGATTGAGATCACGGTCACAGACAGACCTACGCACACTTGCTGTGAAGCTTTTCTCTCTGTGTGTTTTAGGCACATACAGAACATATAGTAGTTGTCAATGCAGCAAGGCTCCAAGGAAAGTGCAGACCAAGTGTGATGATAAAAGAAGGCGCAGAGAGGTCATGAAGATGCAGAGAAGTGACAACTTAAATAAGGTTGGCACTCCCTCTGTTCATACTGTACTGCACTTTGTTTTGTATTTTTGTGGTTAAAAATACATATGGTTCAGAGCAAATTAACTTTATTTACACTGAATCTTACAGGGAAATTAGAATCAGTTTGTGACCAATTCGATTCATGACCAGCATTGTAGAATGAATTAAGTCCATGAATGGAGGGACCACTGTGCAGTGGAAATTTTCCATTTCAAGAAAAAATCTTTTTTATGCCCAGTGACTCTGTTTCAAACCATTTTTACATAAATAAGCATAATAGCCACTGTACACATGAGATCTATAAGCTAGTAAAAGAGAAATACATAAAAATATTCTCCCCTACTGAGTCTCAATGTTAACTTCTGGTTTGAAGGGTGGCATAGTAATTCTGGTGGGCAAAGTCATTCAAACCTATTCTGTGCATGATTTCTGCAATGTCTAGCACTGCCTTTGTTAAACCTACTCATCAAAAGCCAATGTTAAGAACATTCTTCAGTCTTTCTCTTACAGATCTCTCTCTCTCTCACTTTCTCTCTCTGTCTGTCTGTCTCTGTCTGTCTGTCTCTCTCCGTCTCTCTCTCTCTTCATGTAAGTTGTCTTTCAGGGCAGTCTTTTCATGTTTGGCCTTCATATGACCCTTGTCTTTTGTACAGTTAGTAATAAATATAAAGAGATGAAATCTATTCCTTGGATATTGCAGCCACTGCATCCCATCCAAAACATGTCTCTTATACTACCAAGGACACTGACAACCTGTTCTCTGTCAAGTTATCTTGAGGTGTCCGCATCAGTCCTTCTGTCAACCCCCCAGAAGCACTGTCTTGGCCACTATGGGAGCTCTCGGGGCCACCTTTCCTGTGTAGAGATTTTCCTTCTTATTTCTACACTGGCTGGAACTGAAACACAGAGAATACTAGACCCAGAGGGATTTCTGATTGCTGCACATCCTAGAGAAACATGACTTCAGAAACTCCTTCAGTTTGCAATCTTACTGCTCTCCCCGACTTCACAGGCAACCTTTCTTGCCCCCTTCCAGATAGTCTGTCAGCCAGCCACTGATTTTTCTCTGCTAGCATTGCAGTGTTACCAGTAATTGCAAAAACCATTAATAAAGTGGGTGGGAAGGGGCGAGGAGGAGAGGGAAGCGAGACACAAAGGGAATAAGCATTGCACATAGCCCACGGGCTTTCCCTCCCACACGAATGATTCACTGTTGTTCCCTGCCTCACGTGGGAAAATGTTGTCCTGCTGGAAACACACCTTGAAGGCAGCTTTGCCTCTGAGACACCGCATATGCATATTAATAACACATGCTTTGTAGTGCCTAGAGTTGTTTTTAATGAAGCAAGCTGAAATATACCAGCAACTTTCTCATCTTCTGAGTGCTGTGGATGATCTGTAAGTGCTGGTTGGGGTGGTGCCTGGTCCCCCAAAAAGAGATGAAAAAGGCATGCTTTGTAATTCTGATGACACACGAAGAGTAAGAAGCTAGTCCACCTGGTAGGAAGACCGAAACTTTGGGAAAATTTCAGCATGGGAGGCTACTGCAGACATCAGTACACAAAGGTCACCAGAGCAGAGCAAAGGCCTGGAAAGAGAGATACAAGGGACAAAATAAGGAGGTGTCTTTGAAGAGACACCAAGACCCTGTTAAGTTTTGAGATAGCCTTTTTTGTCTAGCCTGCTGCTCTCCCATTTCTTACGAGATTTAGCTTGCTTGTTTGGAACAGGTCCTCCCTGTAGGTGGGCTAAATGTAGAGCTGAATTTCTAGCAGTAACATGATGTATTCCACCTGTGGAATTCCTGCACTTCATGTGGTTCATTTCTGTATTTTAGATGATCAACTGATACTTGGGGGATCAGCAGGGAACAAGATCAGGTGGTTGATTTTTTATTGCCTCTGCTTAATGCAGCACAATTTTTAGGTGTGTGTGTGTGTGTGTGTGTGTGTGTGTGTGTGTGTGTGTGAAAGATCAGTGAGCTGAGTTGGCTTAAAATAGTATGTTAGTGAAATCATTATCTTGTTCTCATTGTCTTCTGGTTTAACTTTGTGTAGAAGAAAGGCCCACACTCACAAAATTCACTCACAAAGAAAAATAATGCAATTGTCTATGACAAAGACATCACCACTGGAAAACCAAAAAATGGGCTGAAACATCCCTGTGTTTCTTATACTTGTTATTTCTTTGTGTTCTGGAAGGAGGAGCCCTTGTGACTGGTCACAGATCACTTTAGAAGTCTTCTGAGAGTCATGTTTTCAGTGTCTTCCCATGCTAACAGTTCTTCACATCAAGGCTGCTACTGTTAACGGCCCTGAAATTAAAAGACCTAGTTCTTCTGTATCTAAAGTCTTCTGTGTGGGATCCGTGGTTGTTCATCTGATTTTGACGCCCTTATCTTCTCGGCCACTCAGGGCTGCAATTAAATTGAATCATCCTTAGCCCTTAAACTTTCTTCACATTTTCACCTCTTGAAAACAACAACCTGTTCTCTGTCAAGTTATCTTGAGGTGTCCGCATCAGTGCTTCTGTCAACGCCCCAGAAGCATTGTCTTGGCCACTGTGGAAGCTCTCAGGGCCACCCTTCCTGTGTAGAGATTTTCGTCTTGTTCTTTTGGTATGTTTTCAGCTAGAACACACTTTCACTCATTCTGTCTTTCAAAATTCTCCCTTTCCAAGTTATTGTTTAAATGTTACAAACGAGTGGCAAAGTTTTATTCTCACTGATGAAGACAAACTCTCTATTCTCTGAGCGTCTCTCCTACAGTCATGTCACTTAATACTGGGGAAATGTCCTGAGAGGTGAACAGTTGAGCAGTTCTGTCATTGTGTGAACACTACAGAGTGCACGGTTACAAACCTAGATGGTACAGGGTCAATCACTCAATGCAGCCTCTTGATGCACTCAAGAGACATGGCAAACATAAGGCATGTTGGGCTGCTGTCAGGTACCCACACTTTTTTTTTCTTTGAAGTACTGGGGATTGATCCCAGAGCCTTTGTGCTGAGCTATATCCTGAACTGTTTTTATCATTTGAGACCATGTCTTTCTAAGTCACTACGTTGTCCAGGCTTGGCTTGAACT
>PVIR01016528.1:0-36477 GCA_004026965.1 Petromus typicus | reverse complement strand
GCACACACGGTGTAACAGCTCTTCACAGAGCACTTGCAGTGTTAGTGTCCACAGGTGATTCAAAGCCTGTATGAGCAAGTGCATGGTTAATGCTGTGCTCGGCATTTCATATAGGAGCTGGGGGGAGCTGTTCTGGTGTCCTGGGGGCGGGAGGCGAGTGCCAACCCCTGGCCTGGTAAACCCACAGAACTCAGTTCCAAGTCAGCAGCTTCTCCAGCACTCGACTTGGCTGGGCCATCAGCGCAGGGGTCAGCACAGGGGCCGCAGAGGCTGGAACCTGGGGCCCGGGGTGAAGTTCCTCTCACCTGCAGCCACCACCTGATCCCAACTGCCCTCTGCCTTCCAAGCACCTCACTGGTCCCCAGCCTGACCTAGGACAGACTCGTTTGGGGGGATTCTTTTAAGTTTGATTCATTTGTAAGTAGTCCAGGATCCTACAGGTTCTTGGAGTAACATGAGATGTTTCCCATGTTGTCCTCTGTGATGATCACATGAGGGCTCTAGGCTTCTCTGTCACTGAGAGTATCCACCATCCCTGCAGCAAGAACACTCCGCGTCCCGCTGCACACTGGTGTGAAGGGGGCTAGCCGCTGTGCATCAGCCGGAACCCTCGCCTCAGCCCTTCAGGTGCATCTTGTCATGTGACCTCCTGCTGCTACCTCCCTCCCTCCCCTAGAGGCTCTGGCGACCTCTGTTCCCCTCCGCATTTCTGTGAGGTCAGAGCAGATTCTTTTTCAAGTGCAAGTGTTTTACTTTACAGCCCTTCGGTCTGAGTCAAGGCGTTTAAAAAAGCCCCACAGACAGTTAATTCTAATATTCATCCCAGAAATATTGATATCAGAATCTAAAACCTAAGCTGCTGTAATCTGTCTTCCAAGACACACTCTAACCCTTTCCCAATCTCTCCTGCCCAAGGAGCTGACTCTACTCCCTCCTAAACACCTCATTTCCACCCTGGAATTTAGACTCATTCGAATTCTGCTTCTTGCTTTTCCTCTGCCTCTGACCTCTCCCTTCTTTTCTCTTTACTCCTAAAAAGACTTAAATACGTAGCTAAGCTTCTGTCACACACTTTGTACTCCACTACCAATTTTTGCATTTTTTTTTATTTTGTGAGGTTTGAGGTGAGGCCAGGGACTATGTACTGAGCTGTCCCAGCTCTTTTCATTCATTTGTTGTTTAACTTGTGAAACAGGACTTCAATAATTCACTGAGTTGCCCAGGGGGGGTTCCAACTTTTGATCCTCCTGCTTCAGCCTCCTGAATGCTAGGCATATAGATATATAGCACCATACCTGGCTAGGCCTTATTTTGAAGGGATTAAATAAGCATGTCCTATATTTTCACGATTCAGACTTTAGCAATTGCTGCACTGTCTGATAACGTTCTTTCTCCCTGGTCTTTCCAACATGAAAAGTCCTACTTATCACTCGAGATTTATCTTTCTGTTTCTTTTTAGCAGGCAAGTGCTCAGGCTCAGCACTCCCTTCTGAGTGTGTCGGGGGAATGAACTTTACTGAGCGTCTGTGATGATCGGTCTCGAGTTTAGCTCTCTGGCTCCATCCAGCAAACAGTGTAATCCCTAAGGAGGGCATGAGGCTCTGCTTGTTCTGCAGGGAGCATTAACACTTCCGGTCCATGGAAGGAATATTACCTGGACCTGCTGTTGTCAGGCATCTGCTCCACTTAGATCAGCTTAGTTAAGTCATCTGGTGGTTCTGCTGTTACAGTTAAAGTGTAGTCCTGTCATTTCTCATTCTGGAAAGAGAGACAATAAAAATATCTGAGACAATAAAAATATCTGTGCCTGAATTTCTTTTCAGAAATATAGAAGAGTTAATCAGAAGAACCATTCTGTGGTATGCTGAACCCTTAGCCATATCCTGGAAGAAAGAAAACCTATAAAATGATATGATAAGGGACAAAGTTAATCAATTAGGAAAAATGAAATATTTGGTATCAGGCTAATTTGGAAAATGAAAGCCCAGAGATGTGTCTTTTGGGGCTTACTGTTTGGTACACATTTCAGAGTACCCTTTGGATTCACCTAGTAAATATTAAAAATCCAGCTGCCACCAGATTTCTGGGGAGAAACAAGAATCACAGCTTTGATTCCACTCCTACATTTTTAAGCCCAGAGATGCAGTTCATGTTCCATGAACAACTGCGCTAAGAAATGATGTACCCTACAGGATTACAGTCTAAACATGAGGGGAAAGCCTGGCATTTAGGAAAATAAAAATTGTAACCAAAAAGAATAATGACAAAAGCCTCCAGGTAAAAATCTCATAATCACTGAAAATCACAGGGAACTAATATTCACCCACAGCATGAGTGATTATAAATACATATGTAAAATAACAAACACATCGCCGTTTATTTACTGCAGAGTAAAGTTGTGCACACAAATTCCCGATTCATACACCACACACAAAACCCAAAGCAAGCTGAGTTTCTAGACACCCCCTTGACAGGTCAGCCGTGTCAGCAGAGAAGGGTACGAGACCTTTCTGTCACATACTAACTGTAGCATCCCACATCAGTTCTTTTTTTTTTTAATTTAAATCTTTATTGGTACATTATGTATTCACATCATCATCGCATCCAACATTGAGAATTTGTATCAGAATATGACATGACTTGATTCTCATTTTTTCCCTTTTCCCCTTCCCCTGCAAGCCCCCACCCCCTATATACATAATCTTTTTTTTTCTTTATTACTATCACATTCTTTTCCTCCTCATTATTTACCCCTACACCCTCTTTCCTTTTAAATATTTTCTATTTCACAATATCAACTATACCGCGTCAGGAGTTTTGATTATTCTAACTAAGTACTGTAAGTGTTACTCCTGTCGCGAAGGGCTGAGAGGCGGAAGCAGAGGGAACTGAGATTCCGTGAGCGGAAACTCACAGAGAATGCCCTCTACTCGGCACAGCATGAGGTCAAACAGCTCGCTAGCAAGAGCACGCATGGTCCCTGTTCCAAAATACGCCAACGACCTGAGCAAATATTTCTAAAAAATAGATATGTAAATGTCCAGCAGGTATTTAAAGATGCTCAAAACACAATGAGACACTTGCTCGCATCTGTTACCTCTAAAGATAATTCATGAACACAAAAGCGCTGGGAAAAATATGGAGAAAAGGAGCCTTGGACACTATTAAAACTGAACTGAGCGTGGCCATTAGGGAAGTGCCACCGCTTCCTCAAAAAGCTATAGTGGCCACAGGCTCCCATTCTTCTCGGTGCTCATCAAAAGGGAGGGAAACGGGAAGGCCAGAGGGCTCCGCGCCTGTCACGCAGCCACGGTGCGGCAGCCGGGTGAGCATCCTCCTGCACCGTGGATTAGGGAGTGTGCGCGCTTGCAGTGAGATGGATTCAGCTTGAAAATGGAGAGGATTCTGCTGCGTGCTGGTGCTCAGATGACGGGCCAGGCCAGGACAGACGCATCCTGCCTGAGCTCACTGAAAAGTCACCTCAAAGAGACTTGCTGAAGCTCCTGACTCGCCATTTTTACAGACCCAAACCTCTGCGGGCAGCGCTGTCCCTCTCTCATCCACGAACCGGAATCACTGCGCACCCCGCCCGGCCCAGTCATCACGGACACTCACTGCCTCACAGTACCGACAATGAACTATTTCTCCGCCCTCCTCATGCTCACAAGATGGTTGCAACCACCCCGACACCCCTTTTGCACACCATCCTTCAGAAACATGTGAAATGCAGATTTTGCTAAAGACATTTGTTCCCCTAAGCCCCTAGCCAGCCCCTCCAGAGCCCTCCCCCAAGAGAGGGATCCGAGGAGATTCCGGCTCCATTCCTGGAAAATGCGGAGGATCCAGGATCAGTGCAGCTCACAAGGTGTCATCCCGTGTCCTCTCTTGACTAGGGACGAGCCACACACCTCAGGCATTTGTTCCTCAAAGCTGGGACAAGCTGATCCTCTGGCCAGGGCCGGGAAAGAGGCCCCAAGCAGGCCTTGTCTGCCCTTTGGGTCACTGGGTGAATGATGCACGGAGACGCTGACCAGCCAGCGGGTCACACAGCAGACATGGGGCCAAGAGGTGTCGAGCCCAGTGGCTTCCAGTGCGAGGTATCTGCTCCTGTCCCTGCCATGGGAGGGATCCCACCCTGGCCACCAGTGCTCCCATATACAGCACCCAGGGAAGGGCATGGGATGTGGGGCTATGGAGCTTGGAGAGATGAACCAGGCACTAGTCCTGTGTGGGCCCTTGGGCTCACACTGGCACCCCGTGGGCCTGGGCTCGTGGCCGAGGGACTCCTGGTGCCTTGTGACCCACGCTTCCCACAGAGGAGAGCCCTTGCCACGCTGCATGGTGCTGCCATCACCTGTGGGCACTGATAGCCCTTGGTGACCTCGCCCCTCACGAGTGTTTTCTGGGCCCACACTCGAGACCACGCAGGTTCTCAGTCTGCTTGGGAGCTGGCTGTGAGCATTGCTACCCAAGTCCTGTGACCACGATTCTGTGCCAACTGCTTCTGCCCCTTCTAGTTATTCACAAAAGCATTCAGTAAATGCTACTTTGTTCATAAATTAACCACTGTGTGTGGGTAGATACGGGCACGCACATGTGACACATAGTAGATTTCCACCGCACACAGAATAAATCCAAGGTGGAAATGTATTAAATATAAAAAATAAAGACATTATAACTTCCAGAAGGAAATAAATTTGAAATTTTTTCAATGCATAGTAATCCTAAGAACTAGTGGTTCACAGTGACACTCCCACGTGGGCTTGTGCCACACCCCCTCCACTTCCTCTGCCCAGTTTTGGAGTGGCACCCAAGACAGAAACCATAAAAAAGAAAGAGGATACAGACAAACATGAAAATTAAATACGTGAAAAGCCACTTTTAAAAAGTGAAAGATGAAAAAGAACTAAAAAAGTGTCGTGACACATCAAACAAATGGTTATTAGGCTGGGCATAAAAGCTGTCTCACATATCTTCGAAAGGCTCTGAGCAGCAGGAAAAAGAGCCCAGGTTTGCGGGTTAATTCACAGAGGATAAATAAATTTACAGTAAACATTTATTAAAAAGAAGTCAGGATCTTTGTTTTGCAACTTAAGAAGCACAGGTTAAAATTCCATTACCAGTTTTCTAAACCTCCAGCTGAAAGGATAAACCACAGTAATAATCCCTGCAGTGAAGAGGGTTCCAGCAGCCAGGAACGCTCGAGTCAGTCCCACCTTCGCAGGGTGCAGCTTCTGGAACTACACATTGCCTCGAACGGGTCTAAATATAGATTTCCACACTCTTTGGTTTGATTATTTCATTTTTAGTTATCTCTCTTTGGGAAATAATTTGAAAAGATTTGCCTGGAGGAATTTTTATTGTGGCATGATTTGAGACAGGCAAATAAATAACCTAAATATCTGTCAATAGACAGCTAAATTATTTGTGGTACCTAACATGGGTTGGAACTCGTTGCAGCTGCTTAAGTGGAAAGCAATAAAGCTAATTTTGTGGGAAACATCCACAATACATCATTACTAACAAAATGGTATTTGAAAATACATTTTAAAAGTATGTGCATGTGGAAAGCAGGATGGAAGTGAGGAGGCTTTTCTCCAAATATTCTGTGGACACAAACCGCCCTTATAAAGCAAATCCACCTTTATTCTGCTCATCTCGCCACTCCTTTTCTCCGGTGGTCTTCCCAGAAAGTTCTCTGCTTTCCCAGAACACAGCTGCATGGCGTCCTTGATTATCACGTATATGTAAGATCCCTCCAGGCCCATGGGCTCGGCTGTTGCTGCTGTTCGTCTTCCCTCGCTCAACCTTCAGCCAGGAAGGCAGAGCTTGCTACGTGTTCCATATAAAACACTTGGTCATGAATATGTGTTTAGTGACAGAGCCATTCTAGTGAGCTTTTGTCTTTACATCAAGTTTAGAAGCACTGTGTGACAAACGGTCCTACAAAGGCAAGAGCAGAAGTATTAATACGGTGCTGCCTGGAAGGATACGAAGCCATGGGTTCACAGATACATGGAGTTAACGTTTCAGGCTGTGTGGACCTTGGGCCCTCAGCAGTAGCCAGGCCCCTGCGCCCTGTAGGAGGCGTTACAGAAACTGCACCCGAGGCTTGGAGCTCCCAACACCACCTTTAACTCCGCACAGCCGCGGGCCTCGCTCTCCTGTCTGTACTCCGCGCACGGTGGAGGTCCTTCTCTCCATACTCTCCCCAGCACCTCCGAGGTAGGCACAGTGACACCAAGTGAGCCACGTGGAGACGCAGTCTTGGGGGAAGCTGCCACAACTCATGTAGTTCGAGTGAGCACAGAACCGTGTTCGCCCAAAACGGAATCCAAGCCGCACCCACTGTCAGGAGAGGCCCCACCAGGTTCGGGAATTTTGAGTCTCGTCTACAGTGATTTCAATGGAACCATATATTAGCTGTTTCATGTTGGTCCACTTGTTTTACCATCCCTAATTTCAGTTCTGGTAGAACTCTGTACTGATAAATGGTTCGTGTGTAGGGAACTCTACTTGTAGCATGTTGAGAAATAAGTTTGCTTTACATCTTAAAAGTAAATAAAATCTTTGAAGTTTATAGTATTTGTAAAACAGTATTGATCAATATAATTCTGCAAATAAAGTCATGGTATCTAGGAAGTAACACGTTATAGTCTGATTGGAAACATTACTGACTCAACTTCTGACTGTAAATTAAAGGAAACATCTCCTTAAGGTAAAACTCCAAGGTAAAAACACTTGCATTATTTTTTTAAAAAATATTATAATTAGTTATGAATCCTGAGGATTGTGTTACAGAAGGTATCCAAAGGAATCACTTGATAAATCTCTGATTTTCTTCTCAAACACAATAGGAAAAGGAAAAAAAAAAAACTATGCCATTCATTTTAAATGTTTAGTTTAGTTCACAAATTCAATTAAATAAGAAAAGCAATATATGAATCATTCAAACATAACCTTTCTTCTAATTCTGAGTAAATATCTTCCTCATTCTTTAAATTCTCATATTAACTATGAGAATATTTAACTATATAACTAGTTAAATTGTATGTTCCTTTTTATCTGATACAAATGTAAATTCTTAAGCACCATTTTTGAAATCCATCTGAATACAGCTTTTATAACAATCTGTCCTCTTTCTCTCTCTTTTTTTTTTTTTTTGAGACAGGGTCTTGCTTTTTGTAGTTCAGGCTGGCCTTGAGCTCAGCCTCAAACTCGCAGCAATTCTCCTGCCTCTGCCTCTACTTCTGCCTCAGCCTCTGCCTCATTAGAGTGCTGGGATTACAAGTGTGATCCACCACACCCAGCACTGTGGCATGTGGCATTAATTGCTAATGGGCTTGAGTCTCCATGCCCACTATTGTATGTGGTTACCAGGATCGAACCCGGGTCCTTGCATTTGCAAGGCTGGCACCAGGACCACTAAGCTAAATCCCTGGCCCACCTGTCCTCTTTTTGAGATAGGAACTCACACAGTCTCTAAGATGCTCTGGCTCTCCTGCCACAGCCTTCTGGAATGCTGGGTTGTGCAGTCCCACACCCTTGTCTTCCCTGTAATATAGCCTCACCTTCTGCTCAGCCTTTCCCACATGCCTGGGGGAGGAGCTGGGTGGCTCAGCCCTGTAATGCACTTCTTTTTTGTTTGTTTTGGGGGTTTTTGGGTTTTTTGAGACAAGGTCTTGCTTTGTAGTTCAGGCTGACCTAGAACTCACTATGTAGCCCAGGTGAGCCTTGAGCTCATGGCCATCCTCCTGCCTCTGCCTCCCAAGTACTGAGATTACAAGTATTAGCCACCATACCTGGCATTTCTATTATGCATTTCTTAGGAATGTGGGGTTCCACACCTGAAGAGATGGCTCAGATCGAAGAAAAGCATCCAGAACAAAACCAGCCATCGGGACACCCAGCCCACTTGGCCAGAGATATAGACACTGTAGGAGGCCAAAGGGCAGCTATGCTCTGAGGGTCTCTCTCTCTCCAGGCCTCAGCAGCACAGCTCCCAGCACACAGCCCAGCCACCCACTTCCACTTTCCAGCAGTCATTTCTGGCAGGGCTTGTACCAGCCTCACAACATGGCCCTCTGCACAGCCCATGTGGGGCTGCAAGACAGGCCTGCTGCCAACCTGACCCAGCTGCAGGATCCAGGAGCCACTGATTGGACCTCAGCAAACAGGGAAGCCATGGGGACTTGGCCCCTGTCCAGGGAAGGAGAGAGCAGTTTGCACAAGGAGGACTGCACTTCTGAGGCCTGGTTTGGGCCAGATTGGACCTAGATGAGGAAGATGTGTTTGTACATGAGGAATCACGATTGTGCATGCTCCTGTGCTGTAGAGGATACAGTCAAGTAGTTCACAGGCACGTGAATGCACCTTGAGACCACTGGTAAGTGGAGAAAGTCAGACACACACCCTTAAATAACTCACAGCTTCTCTTAGGTGAGGAAACAACAGTAGAAACAAGGAGCAAATTAGACAACAGTAGGAAACAGGGAGATGGGCTTTCTGAAAATGGGTGGGATGCAGATTTGTCCAGGAAGAGAGGCAAAGAGGACAAGTGTCCTGTCCGTGTACCAGCGGCCCAGGAGGAAGGTCAGCACTGTGCCCCACTGACTCCTGAGAGAGAAGCAGCCACAGGTGAGAAGGGTCTGATGGAGTGTAAGCAGGTGGCAGTGGCCCTCCTGGGCCCTGGGAGGAGGCAGGGGGACAGTGCTGCAGCCACAGCACCACTGCCCAAGACCCTCATGGGCCTGTTTGGACTCCAGATGCATCAGAACCTTTGGGGAGATGAAACCAGGACCAGCCACCCCAGGAGAACCCTCTCATCACCACACCTTTGAAATGGTCTCCTCCATGGCCTCATCAATCCAATTCAAAATGAACTTGAACCATGTGCTGTAGATCCTGTGGCTGGGTTTCCTGCCCTGTGTGGAGCCCAGAGCGGAGCTGGTGTCCGGATGGCCCGGCAGGGGCACACATCCTAGATGGCTCTGGATGGGTGTCCTGATGGCCTCTGTGGCCTCTGCAGGCTCTGCATCCCTGCTCAGCCAATAGCCATGCTGACAGCGCAGGGAGAGCAAGAACCTCACCGTTCCTGTGGCCATATTCCCAGTGCCTCCTCCTCGGTGCAGAAATGATTCTGTGTGAAAGTTGAAGACAGGAATAAGTCGACCAGAACAGCAACCTGGATAACGTTAAATTAATGGAAATGATTACAGCCAGAAGCTCATGTTCTCCGTGCATTGCACAGACTGTGAAAGGGCCACCCAGGCCAGACACGAGGCTCACTACGGCTGCTACCTCCATGTCTGGGACAGGCGATCACTGACCTGCGGCCTGGACCTAACTCCAAGGCCTCTGGAAGTGTTTGGATTTAACCAAAATCAACCACTGAATAGGTTTATTTGCCAAACTCAAGCTATGTCTTCCCACCCATATCTTTGTCAGAGGGAAAATAAAAGACAACTGAGTTCTACACGCAGAAAGTGAACAGAGAGGACCGTGATGACCCACCGGGGCAGGGCAAGACTGAGCTGGGTCTTTGCAGAGCCACCTTTCGTGTTGGGCAGACAGGAGCCTTGCTCCTATCTGACTGATCACAGGACAGCACCAGAGTGCAGGCCCAGAGGACCTCGGAGAGAGCAAACAAAGTGCCATTTCCTTTTCCCTGGAGGGTCCAGGAGAGCCCAGCAGGCCTGAGAACAGCCCAGCCACACCAATGATGGACTCTACATTCTCCACCAAGAGCTCAGAACCTGGTTCACATTCTCCACCTCCCACCTCCCGCCTCCTGCCTCCAGCCCTGCTGTCTGGTCCTCAGTACCCAAACCTCTCCTGGCCTGGCCTCCAGGGCCTGCCAGACTCAGGCCCTCGGCTTAACCTCCCAACACTGGGCAGTGCACACCAGCGGTCCCAGGTGTGCGTCTCCCACTCAGGTTTGGGAGAGCTCTCGATGCAGTGGCCCAGGAACAGGAGTACCCACATGATTATCAACTCCTGCAACTCTGCCATGTGCCAGCAAGCTCTCCTTTTTGATTCTGTAACTTTCTTGTCATTTTTAGATTTTGAACTCTGGTCCGACCCAGTGGAATTCAGAAGTTTGCATATGCTCGGCTCAAAGCTCTCCCACGCCCTGTGGTTCCACCAAGTCTGGGCTTGGCATTCAGGACCTGGACTGAACGGAAGAGCCAGGCCACTCTCTCCTCACCCTTTCTCCTCTGAGTGGGTCCTCCTGCAGGGCGGGGTGGTGAGACATGAAGGGAAACTCTGGGCAGTGCCCAGGCCTTATCTCCAGGGGAAAGGCCTCAGCTTGGGTGAGATGCCCTGATGGAGAGAGCTGTGCAGTGTGTAGGGCCAGGCATAGCATCCTGCCCGGCAGAGGGCAGAATGGCAGAAGCAGTGCAGTTTTCCATGTAAGTATTCAAATGTGTAATGCTTCTATTTTCTGCCAAGTGGTTTAAAGTATGTACATGTTTTCAAATCATCCTATGTTTAGTTTGAAATTGAAGGCAAAACAAAAGCTGGGTACTTGGGCAGAACCAGGCTCCTGATCCTCGAGCCTGATCCCTGTGCTCAAGCCAAGATCCAAGCTTGCACTCTGCTCCCGCTCCGTCCTTCCCCGCCAACGGCTTCGCTCCTAGCTTTAGTGAGTCACTAGCTCAGCGCTCACGCTTGTTTCCTACTTTTACATACAAAAAATATTTTGAACAAAAGTCGCTGGCATACTTTTCCACAAAATTTCTAATGATTCATTGGGACAGACAAGGTATGGTGTGAACCGAAGAGACAGAAAAAGCAATATTTCATCATTTAATAATTCGTGTGAGATAAAAGCAGAATTGTAGGACATAGCACCCACAAACTCAGGCTGCTACATGGTTACATTGGTAGAAATACATGTCAGAGATTCTAAAAATGTATGACAGGAAAAATTTACTTTGAAATAAAAATATTTTAAGGTGAATCTTAAGGTTTTAAGAATATTTTGTGGGTGATTTACAGCTTCACACAGATGATGTGTACTATAACTCTTCAGATCCTACTCCAACAAAAAGTCAGGGAGGAGAGAATTACTTGTAATGAGTTTCCAGTTAGAAAATAGTTCTGAAAATTTTCAGGAAATTTGAAAAATGCACTTGATTTATACCAATGCTACTTAAAAAATTCAAGGGACATGATTTATGTCTGAGAAAGTTTGCCCACTTTTTTAACCTATAGGCAAGCAGACTTCTCTTGAAACTGATGGTTGAACTATTCTTATTTTGTAGGAAATAAAATTTCTCACTTAGAAAGTATAATAAGTAAATTAGCCGAAGCATAAGAGAAATTTTAGGAGGGTGAGAATTACCATGGAAAGTAAAGAACAAAACATAGGTATTAGCTTGTCATTAATTTCTCACAAGAGATTACAAATGGAAAATCAAATTATTTGAACAATAAAGATTTTTAAATCTCAAGACGTAATGAATGAGATCAATATTTATTCAATTTGTGCTATAAACAGAGATTAGATTGTCTGATGTGCATAATCATCAAAGATGGTTTAATTAAAGAGAAATTCTTAGTTTTTAGCAACGCTGAAGATGTGACTGACAGCAACTCAGCAGCTTACAGAAGACAAGATGTATCTGTTGTAAATTGAATTTAGCATTATTAACGGCAAAGCCAAATCTACATTAGCATAGGATGTGAGTAGAAATTTTAATGGTTCACACTAAATACTACAGAGCAAGGGCCAGAAGTGTCCACGTTGGTCGCTTTTCATTCATATAATGCAGCACCTGAGGCAGGCTGGCATTTGACAGAGGTTTGTATGGCTCGTGGTTCTGTAAGGGCCACGGTGTGATGCCAGGGTCATTTCACCTCCAGCAAGGACTTCAGAGCAAATGTCCACAAGAGCAGAGGACAGCATGTCACCATTCAAGAAGACAGCGCTTGCGATCCAGTCATTTGTGACCCAATCTCGTGTGAACTCAGGGTGCCACAAGCTGCTTTAACCTCTTCAGGTGAACGAGGCCCTTCCCGCTGCGCCCCACCTCTAAGGCCCCCCACACTGCTCACACCTCGCACTAGAGACCAAGCTCCCAGTGATCAGCCATGGTGAGGACACATGGCAGCTGGGAAACGTCCGAGCATCGCACACGCATCCTTCTGGTGTGATCACACTGATGCCTTGGGAGGCGCATGAACAACAACACACTCTCAAACTCTCGATTTGTTCTATGGCTCTATCAGTGAGCACAGAGGGACACACTAGGAAATAACTTGAGGGAGAAAAGGCTGTTCGGAAACCTCTCCAAACACACCACTGTGGGCAGGGCATCATCAGGAATCATGTAGATGGGGCCGCAGATTTAACTCATTGGTTCTGGTGTCTGCCTAGCAAGCACAAGGCCCCAAGTTCAATCTCCAGTACCACATACCACAACGTCAGGAATGGTAGCTCACACTGTAATGCCAGATTCGGGAAGCAGAGGCAGGAGGATTGCCACAAGGCTAGCTTGGGCTACATAGTGAGTTCGGGGCCAGCCTGAACTACAAAGCAAAACCTTGTTTCAAAAAAAAAAAAGAGTCATGTAAGGGAACAGAAAAACTGTGTCATACTCCAAGTATTCCAGGCTCTACAGACATATTTGTATGTGTGTTTTCTTTTTGTTAATATTCAAAATGAAAAACAATATATTCAGGAATCAGAGTATCATTGGCTAAGAATAATAAATATAACAAAACTATTTTGGGTAGGGTAAAAATAATACCAAAAATAATCTCTGAGAGTTTCAAATTGAAATGTTTCCCTTCATGAAAAAAAAAAGGTTAAAATAAAAATGTTTTATGGAAATTTAAATGGTGTGTGTTTTCTTTCCTTTGTATTGTCATTACAAGAGTAGAAAATATAAAGATGTTTGTCAAAGATTAATGCCCACGTGGCTACACTTAATACATGAGTTTTGCACAATGAGCTCAGCAAAAAGAAAATAAATTTTAGACCAACTCTTAAAAAATGGTCTGAAATGAATTCAATAAGAATTACACAAAATGGAATCAAAGCCCAGGACTGTGGTGTTTCTTGTAACTCCGCAAAGCTCAGCTGTCTGTGTGGATGTTGACTTCATGGCTGTGGTCGCATCTTTGCCCAATATCCCTTCTCCATTTGCTTCCTTCACATCCCCACTCCTAGGAGACACTTTCCCTCTTGGTGAATTCCCAGAAAGACTTGCAGATGCAGTCAGCA
This sequence comes from Petromus typicus, assembly GCA_004026965.1. Taxonomy (NCBI): domain Eukaryota; kingdom Metazoa; phylum Chordata; class Mammalia; order Rodentia; family Petromuridae; genus Petromus; species Petromus typicus. Next base: position 23,246 of record PVIR01016528.1, on the reverse strand, counting down.
GAGCCGGGATGTAGTTCAGTGATGCTGCCTGCCTGGCAAGTGCAAGGTCCTGAGTTCAATCCCCGTTTCCACAAAAAGAAGAGACACTCAGGGCTGTGACAACCATAGTGGAAGAAATGGGTAGCACATGCGCATGCCCACAAGTGCACATAGGTCCCATGAAGCTATAGGTGCCCCCATCACCATGTTGTGCTGCTGGAGGGAGGCAGGAGGTCGCATGACTTCCATCCAGTCTGTGAGAAAATGCACCTCACTCAGTGTGCTGCCACATTTCAGCCTCAAACTATAATTTGGGACTTGCAGGGGCTTAGAGCTGACCAGATTCACTGTCTTGTTCCTGTGAGGCACATGACACGATGACAGTATCTGCAGTTGTCAGACAGGAGACTGAGGCCTAATCGGCCTTCTCAGTGAGCACCGAGGAGAAAGAGGGGGTGCAAGCCTGCTTCTGGGAGAAGCAGAAACACCTGAGACCTGCTGTTTACCTGGACAGGGACCACACAGGGAGGAGACAGAGGAATCCTGTGGACTCTACTTGCTCTGGCCCATGTCGGAGTGAATGAAGCCCGCACATGCCAGTCACTCGTGGAAGGGAAGCCAGAGCCCCGCCCCACATCAGCCTGACTCTCTGTCTCTGTTTTTCACCCTCCTCACCCCTTGATCAGGGTCAAGGTAGAGAATGCTGGTTCCCACAATGCCCTTGCTGTGTGCCTAAGAAATAGGCAAAGGCAACACCTGGAGTTACCTGGACACTAAATTGCTTAACGAACATGTCTTGAGAAAAGACTGACACTGTGACTGTTCAGAAAGCCACTCTTCTCCCCAGCTTGGCCTTCCCATTGGTGTCTTTCAGAGGTATTTCAGTCCCTCCCACCAATGCCCTAAGAGGTTTCTGATCCTGGTCAGAACCACACAGGCAGGATCCAGCCTGACTTGAGACAGCCAAGTAGCAGGGAAGGATGGGGTTAAGAAAGAGGATAGAAGATTAACTCACCATTCAGAGCCAGCAGCCACAGGAAGGTGACAGAAAGAAACAGCTGGACCTTGGAGCAGGGCGTCTCTGGCAGTGGATTCAGAAAGGCCAAGATGGACTCACTGAGAAGGACACACAACGGCAGAGACAAGTCCAAGCCCACATATTTTGGCTACAGCACAAAAAGTGGTACAGAAGAAGCACCAAGAAGTGTTTTTAAGCACAAAGCACGGAGTGGAAGGCGCCGAAGTGCTCCACGGAGAAACTGAGTGAGTCTTGTCACCTCAGACCTCTGGTTCCACAGAAACAGTGGGATCTGGCTTCCAGCTGTGAATAGACACAGGTCCGTGAAAACCTTGGGGACCAAGAATTCTGCAGCCTGCTATTTAGATCATCGCTTGATCATGGGTCAGTTGTAGACACACACTTTCCCAGGCTCCACCGTGAGCTCTCTCCTGGGGCTGGGCCAGCCTCTCTGCCCGCCGTGGCGACCACTCCTAGCACTTCCACAGCTGCTCTGGGACCTCCGGCAGCGCCAGTGACATTGTTCACACCAGGAGAGTGTGACCTCCGGCAGCACCAGTGACATTGCTCTTCATACCTAATCTAGCTTTTGTGGGTGTTTCTGGTGATGCCACTGGCCCCCAGAGATGAAGGACCAGTTGGTGGATAAATGAGGGAAGTGGAGACGAGGTAGGTCCATTGCAGTGGAGCTGCCACCGGTCAGCTATAGCTTGCACTTTGCAGCCTGTGCACTCTCCGGGCCATTTGGAAACACAGATCTGCACCCTTACTGCATCTTTAAGGAGAGGCTCTGAAACTACACTGTCTTCTTGGTTGTGTTCTACTTTTTTTTTTTTTTTAGGTTTTCTGAGACAGGGTTTCGCTTTTGTAGTTCAGGCTGGCCCTGAGCTCAGCCTCAAACTCACATCACAGCAATCCTCCTGCCTCTGCCTCCCGAGTGCTGGGATTATAGGCGTGAGCCACCATGCCCGGCATTGTGGTATGTGGTGCTGGTTGCTGCTGGGCGTGAGTCTCCACGCCCAGTATTGTATGTGGTTACCGGGGAATCAAACCCGGGTCCTTGCACTTGCAAGACAGGCGCCGGAACCACTGAGCTAACTCCCCGGCCTGGGTGTGTTCTACTTCTTACTATGGGTTTGTAGTGCCTAATGCTCATATTCCGTGTGCAGCATCAATCCATGCACAAAACACACCTTCATTCTCTTTCTGAGCTCCTTTCTCTCCCTGTCTCCCCTCCTTCCAGATCCCCTTCCCTCTGAGAGAGCTCTGTCTCCCCACTTCCTGTTATCTAGCTCTCATTCTCCTTTTAGATATAATCTGATTCTTCACCAGACAGACGCTGTGTGATATTTAAGCTGTGTGTCTGATTCATTCCACTTAACAGCATGGTCTCAAGGTGCATCCATTTTCCTGCAAATGCCTCGAGGTTTTCCCCTTCTGTGGCATGGCAGTGGCCCATGGGACAGAAATATCTCGCTGTCTATTCATTCACCTGTTGGTGGAGGTACAGGCAGGCTGCTTTGAGATTTACTATCTTAACTCTGGTTTCTATTTTCATGAAACTATATGTTCATTTTATCCTTCTTGAAAACTCACAGGTACCAATTGGTTTTCCTTCCCTAGTTTTATTCGCATTGAATGTCACCCTCACATGAAGGCTGTGGCTCCCAGACGCACTGAGGGTTCTGTGTCCCACAAGCCCCTTCTCTCTGCACAGTTGCTCTAAAATAAAAATTGGAGCAGGATCCAGCAGTTCTACTTCTGCAAGTATTCAAAGACATTGAAAGTGAGGGCTTGAAAAGCTGCTTTTAAATCCATGTTCACACCAGGAGAGTTCACAGGGCCCCAGGGGTGGACGCAAGCTCGGTGTCCAGCCATAGATGAATGCCAGACAAACTGTACCATGTACATGTGGTGAAATAGTATACAGGCTTCAAAAGAAAGGAAGCCCTGTCCCCGCCCTAATGTGGGTGAGCCACAGGGACATTATACTCCATGCAGTAAGGCAGCCATATAAAGCAATCGCATATGATTAGACTGACCTGAATACCTTGAAAAGTCAAATCCATAGAGACTGAAAGGGGCTTAGTAATGTCCAAGGCCAAGGCAGGAAAAATGGAGAGTTAGCTTTTAACAGGACAGAGTTTCTGTGCTGCATGGTGGACGAGGTCAAGAGAGGGCGATGGTGACAGGTGCTCAGTCACACTGTCCAGCCCCAGCCACGGCACCAGAGACTCCATACAAGTGCACAGAAGGTGACTGTCATGGCCCAGTCTCCCCCCTCCCCCACTCCGCCCCGTGCACCATGCTGATGCTCCAGGTTGCCCATCCAGATGTCGCATCATCTGTCCGTCAGCGCCCAGACAGCCTGATGTGCTGCAACCCGCCTTGGCGTCGAGCAGCCCTCTCAGCATGTTTTGACTCCTCACCTTGAGCCTTCATCAGCCGATGAAACTAATTTTTTTCATCAGCTGATTAAGATTCAAGATAATGAGTCAAAACATGCCAGTGGTAATTCCCAGCCGCACCACAGACGGGACGTTGACTTTGCCACGTGCACACGTGCGTGCGGGCGGCATGGGGTGTGACCACCCAGCTAGCCAGGGTGCAGCCACAGAGCAGAAACAAGACCCAAGCTGACCAAACAAGCCAGAGTGATTGCCGAGCATTCTAATAAAGGGGAGAAACGGCATGAAATGAATTCATGAGCGAGCACAACCGGAGGGAAGAAAAGAAAAATCACACAGGAAATTGCCACGCGCCCATCTGAGCAGCTTTGAGGAAAACCACAATCCCAGACGCTTTGTGCTTCCTCTCAAATCAACAAATGCATTTCAGAATGTTTTTAATGGCAACTCTATCTAAGCTCCGAGTCTCGGAAATTTTCCACAACTGCTCTGCATTCTGTAGGCCTTTTGTCTGACTACAGAAAATTGAGTTTTACCAACAAAAGCGTTTGATTGAATGCTGTGCCCCTTAATATCAGATAGATATGTATTTTAGATTCCATTAGGCATCCATTGGGAAACTACCTAATATTTGGAATGTGCTGCTTAATGTGCTAACTGATCTGATTTCCACGTGGCGCTTGCTGTCACAGAGCACAAATGCGCGGTGACAGTTATTGTGGATGAAGGCTCTGGGTGAGGTGGGAGCCGAACGGCTGAGGCCCCAGTCAGGAGCTGAGCACCTCCTACATCAGCCTGCAGAAGCGGGAGACATTGGCCGTGAAGCTGGCCACATGGCAGCCTCAGTTTCCTTCCTTCAGTCATTGTAGGTACACGGCCTTCTAAGTTCTGCTGCTGTGAGCATCCCTCCAGTAATGTCATCGCGGCCCAGAAATAGTCCTGTAAGGTCCTGAGAGCATACGGAGCATGAACCCACTACGCGAGGACACACTCTAGCTGTGATCCTAAAGTCTTTGAATTCCAACAGCTGAGAATGCCTCGCTGTTAAATTGGAGATTCCCCGCAGCGAAAAGGCCCCACACCCTGGCAGGACAAAGGCACAGCCTGCTGCAGCCCACTGGTCCTGAGCTGGAGCTGGCAGAGCTGGGACACTTTGTCAGAACTTGCTTTGGGGGTGTAGGGGGAGAGAAAGCATGGTGCTAAGAAGATGAAAACGTTCGCATCGTCCCATCTCTGTGTTTTCTTCCCTCCCAGACTCCCATTCTAGGCTGTCTGTGTCACTTCTGCAGATCCCACCTCTCCGCTCCTGAGGAAAGCACAGCTCCTATTATTACTCAACTTGAAACCTGCTACTTAGAGGTGCCTGCCTTGAGAGCTCAGCTCACACGCGTGTGCAGAGCAGGTCCTAATTGACATGTGATTTACTGCAGGACTTCGAATCTTCTTGGCTCGGCTGGAATGCCACGCGGAGCAAGAGACCTCAGTGCAGTTTTATGGGCCTGTCTTTGCATCGGGAGCATACATTTACTAACTGTATAATTGGTGGCACAGTTTCTCCATCATAAACATTGTTATCAGTTAATTAAACTTGAAATGCAGCTTTGTTCCGCAACATGTTTTGTCAGATTGTTTTCCTTATTTATTTATCATCATAAAATTTTACTTGGTGACTGGCAGCTTCTCAGCCCTCCAATAATAATATAAATCAAAACATAAGATTTTAGTCTTCATGCAATTTCCTTTTGGTCTGAAAATATGAAACCAGATGTTTTTGGCATGCTAAAGATGCTTTTCATCTTTTTTTAGATTCTTTCAGTGCAGTCAAAGTAAATGCATTTTTAAAACCAACTTATGAAAGTTAAATTCCCTTTGTTCATCTGTGTGTAGTCTGGTTTGCATTGATGGAGCGGCACTGGGAGACCTTGCAGATAACATGCTGAACGTGTTGGAGGAATTATACATGTGGGCTGAGAGCTCAAAGTGCAGCAAGAGTCATATTAATAGCAGATCAGCCGACCATGAACTGCAACTCTCCAGCGGGTCTCCCAAGTGGTGCACTAAGAGCAGAGGCTCGGGTTAGACAACAACATGCTCCGGACTCTCTGCATTATCTGGGTGATGTGCCCAATTTGTTCATGTAGTTATCACATAGTTGCTCCAGCTCGAAAACGTGGGGCCCATGAAAGCATGGCCGTTGGAATTTCCTGTGACAGTGAATCTCATTTCAGTAGATATTACCGTCTATCTCAGCCCAAGGCTGTCGCTGAGGCGTCTAAACATTCCCAGATGGAACCCCCTTTGCCGATATTAAAGGGATTTGATATCACTAGAGAGACTCGGGTCAGAGAGTAGAACAGACGTAGGGTGGCACACGGCCTAATCTCATTTGTACGCAACCTCAGATGGCCGTTATACCCCAGGGCTATTTTGTGGTTTGGGTATTGGAGCTCTTTGGACAGAATGAAATACTTTGGGAACTTGTGGGGTGGTGGGTGGAATTATTTATAATCAGCCTGGCTATCTCAGCTTTGATGTGGTTGCCCCAACCTTTGCCCCCAGCTCTGTGACATAAATTCCCTGGGCCTGTGTGCAGGACCCTTCAACCCTCACCAGCGCCCTGACAGTGTTGTCAGTCTCCATTCAGAGCTTTCACGTTACCTGTTGCAAATGACTTCCAGGCTCAGCTTCCTGTTGGATTGGCACCTGTCCTTTCACAGACAAGCACAAAGTATCTTTCAACCTGCAGTAGGACTAGCTTTTATTCCACTGGCTTCTCTTTTATGTCAGATTTGCTCTTCCTTCCTTTAGTTCTCCAGTCCCCTGTTTTCCTTCCTGAATTTCTGTCACATCCTCTCCCTGCCTGTTTTAACCTGCAGGGTTCTTTGTTTGATCTCCTCCATCCTCAATCCCCACGATCATTGGAGAGTGATTATTTGCCCATCGTTCTTGGTCTGCTGAAGGACCCGACATCTGCATGCCCAGGAGAAAGCCACTCAGAAAAGTCCTAGGCATCACGCATTCAGGTCAAAATGAAGTGTTCGTTTCACTGTGTCCACACTCAGTGGAGATCACCCAGACTTGCACTCCCACCATCCGGGGCCATCTATAACTCCCTCACACACAGGGTGCCCACGCTCTTCTGCAATCACCCTCTAACCTACCTTTGAGTCATCTTTGTAATTTATTTTAAAGAATGGTGCCAAAATTCGTCTGGTGACTCAGATTGGAAGACTGTGTGGGATTTTTGTCCTTCCCACTTGTTCACTTGCTGTCTCCGTCCTCCTCAGCCCTAGGTCAGATCAGGTGAAGAATGCTATGGTGTCTACCTTCCTGGCATTGTCCAAGCCCATCTCTGTCATGAGCACCTGCTGCAGGTCCTCACATCCCCACACTCCTCTGCTGCTGTATATCCATCCAGCTTCTCACTTCTGGCTGCTTCTTCCTACCAACAAGAGCTTCTCCACCTCCCTACCAGCTCCTTCCTGACAGCCAGGCCACATGCGCCTCTCAGCGAACTGGGCAAGTCCCACCAGCACTCCTGCAGTGAGCTTTTGCTGCACCTAACGTCACATCCCTGAAACACCTGTGCTCCTGGAGGACTGGTCCTCTGCTCTTTCCTGCATCTATCTTTGCTAATGGTCTTTTTCTTCTTTTATTGTTGAAGGGAGGATGCTACAGATTGAAACCAGGCCCTCTGCCTGCTGAGTATGTGGCCCCCGGCTGTGCCCGGCCCTTGTCTCTCTCTCTATGTTCCCTTCCTTCCTCCTCCTAGGATGAGCTGGGGCATGTGAGGATCCATTCCGCTTCATTTTCTCCCAGACTTTCCTAAGCAAGTGTTTCCTTTCTTTCTCCTCAGGTCATTAGCACCCTCTGCCTCCTTCTATGCACAACACTCTGCGAACCAACTCTTCCTTGTCACCTCCTTGACTGGAGCCCTCCAGCCCCAGGCCGGATGCTGGCTGCATTCTCCCAGCAGCCTGACTGCACTACTCACACAGCACTCCGTAGACCAGTGTCGGCCCTTCGGGGCTCCGAATGAATCTGTGAGTTCTTATGTGTCAAACACTAAGGAGCTCCACATACTCAGGCAAACACTAGGTCAGACAGACAAGATGCAGATAGCATCAAACTCAGGGAGGAAGGATATGAACTAAATATGGAGGGAAAGAAAATCATCAGTAGTGTATAGAATTGGGGGTGTCAGGAGGAAAGAGTTCCACAGAGGCCGGGACAGTTCTGGAGCAGAGTAGGCGGGCGGGAGATCAGCCCAGAGTGATGACAGCCTCTGAACAGCCGCTGGCCTTGTGACATTCAGCCTGCAGTGGAGGTGGCCAGGGTGGAGGTGGACAGATCTTGTGGTCATGTCTTTGTCCCTCTTCTTCATTGTCATTTTAACCACATCTCGTCTTAGTTATTCTTCTCCTTGCTGAGACAAAATGCCTGCTGCCCCAAGCTGAGGGAGGAAAAAGTTACTTGGTTCAGTTTTCAGAGGGTTCATTCCACAGCTGGTGGGCTCCAAGACAGAATGACATGTGGCAGACGGGCATCACAAAGGAAAAACAGCTTGTGGCAGCAGAGACACCAAAAGCAACAAGAGATAACCACAGCTCGTTCTCTCCCTTATCTCTTACCCAGACTATTTAGGGCAGGTAGCACTCATACCCTCCATCCTGGCGTCCTTGATTCTAGCAGTGAGCCATGAATCAGTCACATATTCCAGAGTCAGTCATGTCAGAAAAAGCCTCAGCTCCCCCTGCATGAGGCTCTGGGGGACATCCAGATACCGCCATGACACACAACTTCTCAAAATATGTCAACTGTACACAGTTATGTCTACTCAGGGCTTGTGCAACCTCTGCATAGATGTTCACGGATTTCCACCTCCACAGAACCCTTATTAAGCACCCTGCTCAGAAGACCTAGTCTTTGCCCCAGTGACAAAGTCAGCACAGATGGTCATTCAAAGAACTCTGAGAAACAAGCTCCCTATTTCCTTGTCAATTTCAGAAGGTGGCTAAGGGGACTTCTGTACCCCTATCATATCAAAATTATTCTTTAGCCAACTTTATGGTGCATCCACTATGGATAGAATAAGTATAATCCCTGCAAAATAAGTTAAATACTACTGTGTGGACTGTGTTAAGTCTGAATTACGAGATGGGGTCCTCGAGAGAAATCTGTGACTGTCCAGTGTCACTGTGCAGTATTTTGTCCACTTCCCCCAGGAAGTGGGCAGAATCGACTGAGCACAGGTCTGCCTTTGGCTCCACTCCCTCTCCAGGAAGCCCACTCTGGAGAACAGTAGATGGTGGGAAACATCGAGCCACATTTCCCAGAGTACTTTGCCTGTGCTTCCTGCTGGGTTCCACAGCCCCAGCTCTCACAACAGGGTAGAGAGAGGAATAAGAGGGTGGACCACCCCTCTCTGTTTCCTTCTCTGTCCCCACAGAATTTCCCAGGGCTGACTCTGTCCCTCCTAGAATTCGATTCTTGCACATAGTCCATCTCTGGGCACTCAGTCTGTAGCTGATCTCTTCCCTCCACCAGAGCTCCTTGCCAAGGCTAGCATCAGTCTTCTTTGCTGTTTTCAGGTCTCCTCCATGCATGTGCCTGCTTTGGTTACAGCCCAGGATGTGTTTGAACTGCTAGCTGTGTTTGAACTGCTTTCCTGGAATGTCCTGACCCCTGGAGCCTTGGCAACCTTCAAGGGATGGCTGTCGTCAGCTTGTGTTTCACAAGAAAGTGGACTTGCTACAAGATCTTTCGAGCTCTCTACTCCAGGTAGCTCCTGATAGCCCCGTCTTCGTGGTGGAAGGGGGCTTTGAATGGTATCCTTTTTCAACAAAAGGATATTATCATTGCGGCCCAAACTTTCTCAGTAGCATTACGGAGCTGCTTAGCAATTTTATCCTGTACCACGTTACTTTGGGGAAGGAAAGCAATCACTGGGCAAGAAAAGAGATGTGTCATTTGTGGAAGCTCCAGGTGCCAAGAGCTGGATCCTGAAGGGGCAACATTAGTTAATGACTCAAGTGGTTTCTCAACAGTCAGCTGATAACATATTTTCAGATTTATCTGTACTGTTTTCAAAGCTGCGGAGAAGGTTCTTTCCAAGAACCGAATTTGACCATACCATTTCTCTTCTTTCCAACATGTGCAGAATTTTTATAGTTGTCAGAATGGAGATCAAACATCTCCTCCTGGCACCAGACTTGGTAAGTGCCTCGCATGTGGGTCCCCTGCCTCACCCTGGAGTCCCCTGTCTGCTGCTTCTGATCACACATTCCCTCCGGCTGCCCAACATCCTCTAAGCATCTGCTGTCCTGCCCGGGGCCCCAGCAGCCAGCGGCTCCCACACAGGGGCTGCCTCTTCCTCCTCCTCATTTTTGTCAGCACATAGCATAGTGCTTGGAATACAGCAAAGACCAAGTGCATGCTCCTTCACTCAGAGCTGCTCCAAGAGCTTTCATTCTGCCTCCATCTTTCTAGATGTCAGCTGCATTAACGGGTGTGTGGGGTCTCACTGTGATTTTAATTTGCACTTCCCTAGAATGTAATATGTTGAATATCTTTTCTCATGCTTATTAGTCACTCATCCATCTTCTTTTCTCAAGAGTTCTTTCCAATCTTTTGCCCATTTTAAGTTTTTTCCTTGTTGACTGGTAAGCATTTAATGCATACAATTTTGATAATCTGATAAGTAAGACATTTACTGATAGTTGGTAAGTTGGTTCAACTTAGGAGACATTTTCTCACACTGTCTCTGAAATTTATAAAAGGAAAAATTGTCAATATTTTGAGTTCTTGGAGTCACTTATGTTAAAATAATCCTATGTTGTATGGAAAAGAGAAATTACAAATAATTCCTGCCAGCAAAGTACTTTTTTATACTTAGGACACATTTATATATCCCCAGTAAAATTAAAGGACTGGTTGTTTAGATTTGGTCTAGTTTGGGTTTCTCAGGGAGAATTAAAACATAAGCTACAATCACAGAATAATGTCAATTTGCTTTAACAAGGAAAGGAATGCTCCTCCCACATTTCGGCAAATCACATTTTGGAAAACTATGACACTAACCATTTACCAAGAAAGGCATTTGGATCTAAATTATGCCTTTCGGAAATGGGTATGTTTATCAAAGATTCTGAGCGCACCATCCAGATAACAGAATTGGTTCCTAATGTTTTGATCGTTGCCAGAACAGGCACATTTCCAGATTTATTTATTTTCCCCCAAAAGGTTGAGTGAGACATAACAAATACATCGTGCCCTGGGCAGGCTTGGCGGTAGGTCGGGCACCTGGCTTGTGTGAATCTCTGCACTGAACGGTTATGACATTGCTGTCTCCACGTTCACGCAGCCTGTGACGCAGGAGCAGGCAATTATGACATTAACCAGTTCACCAACCTTCAGCCAAGGTCCGATGGCTTAATTTTGTTAATGGCTGACTTTGCCGTGCTCACAGTGTGTGCCCTCGCCCCTCCTAATTGCCCAGCTTTGCCGTAAGCTCCACTGACTACCCTCCAGTTCTGGATGTCTCCCATTATTAAATATCATCAATAGAAAGTCCTAGATAGCGATCCAGACTGACACTGGTGATACAATTGGCTACATATGCCCTAGTGGAGCATAGAACAAAAAAGATCGTTACTGTTACTGCTGAGAAATGCAGGGAAGAAAGAATATACTTGGAGAGGGGCTTGCACCGTGCCTGTGCAGTGGATTATTTCTACTCGTCTTCCTCCATGGAAGACATGCTCTCGTATTCAAATATGCGCCTGAGTTGGATGGTATCATCCACTAAAATGACCATGTCAGTGGAAAACAGGCATTTAAGTGGAAGTTATGTAGGATGTTATTCAGTGCCTGATATTATCTTTGTTCTCAAACTCTTCTCAATTGGTACCTTGACATCCAACGAAGTTTCTGTAATTTTCACAATTCCTGAACATCACATTTATCTTTCAGAACGGATTTGTAAATGTTGTTACTGCTGTGTGTTGTAGACTCTAGACAGCAGCTGCAGTCTCGGAAGAAGGGGGAAGCTTCAAGGGTGCATTTACTGAAGCAGGTGAAGTTAAAGAGTCGCCAGGATTGTAGAAACCCCTTCTGCAACCGTGAGAGCCCCCTAAGGAGGGAGACTGAAGTGTTTGTCAGGGGCCTGAGAGAGGCCACGGTCCTATCTGCTCCTGGGCTAAGCCTTCCCCGTATCTCACCGGTCACTCACTGATGGAAACAGACATTAACATTATCTTGATCTATTCTTTCCTGCTACTTGCAGGGCTGAGTCACTTCCAGAGAAGTGTGGAATGCTTCTAGTACAGATCTGGCTTCCTTAAAGATGTTGATGCTACTGTCAACAATAAATAATATAATGTAAAATATAATGAGGTTGATCTGTCTCAAAATCCTATTCCGTTTCATTCTCCTTGAGACAAAGTGTTCCACCCTCAGCCAAGCTTGCATTTTGATTGCTGTCCTAACAGTTACATTTTGCATCCAGCAGACAAAATCAAGCTGTAACTTTGTTAAATGCATTTATCTTCACTACCCAAAAAGACTTCCAGTCAGAGGACAAATGATTTTAGGACCTGGTCAAGATGGTGGTCAGGGTGACAGGGTGACAAATGAAGGTTTTTCACCCCAATTCCCCTCTTCTCCCTCACCTGGCCATTGGTCCTTCAGCCCCTAAGCTCAGCCTCTGACTCAGAGACAGAATAACCTGCAGCACTTCATTATTTGAATTAAAATTCATAGTCACTGGCCCTGAGTACATTCGGGGCTGTCAGTGACTACCTTACACCAAATATTTTGTGATTTCTTTGGGAAAGGAAAGCCTCGAAACCATCAGTCTCTGCCTTGTCTTTTCTTATCTTTTTTCTATCCATCCACCCCTGGATCCATCCACCCATCCTTGCATTCACCCACTTACTCAGCTTTACTGAGTTACTCCTATTTCAGAACTCTGTTTTCCATGCTGATGTAAACAATTTGGGAAGGAGAGAGAGAGACAAAGAGAGACAGAGAGAGGCAAAATGAGACAGAATCAGAGAGAGAGAGAGACAGAAAGATACAGACAGAGAGGGAGACAGAGAGAAAAAGAGAAACAGAGAATGATACAGAGAGAGAGAGGAAGGCTCGCCCCTCCCACCAACCCACACAGGCCACTGTGCCCAGAAGTTGAACTGCAGGAACAGCACCTGCCTGGATGTCCCTGTGTCCAGAGATTAACTGTGAAGCCACTTCTGCCTGCACCTTCCCGGTGCTGAGTTCTGCTTCTGTGAAATTCTGCTTGCTTCCTCCTCTGAAGAGAAGATAAAAATGAAAACAAACTCAGAACCCAGGCTAAGACTGGGCCTTTCTTTCCTCTGCGTTCTCCATCCAAGTGCTGCCCCCCTTCCACCAGTCCCCTGAGCGCTGTAGCAGCATAACTGTCTCATTCTGCCAAAGGATCCAAAGCAAAAGGGGATCTGATCACTTGGACAAATGCAGCAGCAGGAAATTAAGCTGGAATGAGCTGTTTCATGGTGGGATGGGCCTTCGAAAACGGGACAGTTCCCAAAAGGGACTCACTGCCACCCACCCACTCGCCCTTATCGTTGGATCCAGGCCTCAGCCTGGTGAATCTTCTCATCCAAAACCCTTCTCCTGTGATGCTGTGGAGTCTGGCACCACTGCTTCTCACAGCATCCACTCCAGCCACCCCTCAAAACCTGGTCCAGCACTGCCCACAGCCACACCCTGCTGTTTGCTCACCAGCTTCTGCCCTCCTTCCACACTGGCTTTCCTCTCTTCACCCACTAGACAGTGACCTGAAAACCTCCTCAGTGGAGGACCCACCAAGGACTGGCACCAGATCACCTAGGCTTCTCCTCCGAGTGCTGTGACCTGCTCTGACTATGTGCAGTTCAACCACCTGGGTTCTCAGGGGTCATGGCTGTCAACCTTCCTGCCCCTACCAGGGGACTTGGGGGCCTTCCCACAGGAAGCTCCTGACTGACCACCCCCACTACTGGGCTATGACATCTCTTATCTGCGTGGACCTATGATATCCTGCACCCTGCGCCCCCCTGAGACTGAGGCCCTGTTTCTCACACTGTTATAACCCAGATTAAGGGCCTCTCCACCTCCTCACAAGGACCCTGGACCTTAGGCCCTTCATACCATATCCTTCACCGAAGCCTTGGAGGTTGCTGGTCTCACCCACAGAGTTGGACAGGGGAGAATGGACTGACGCTGAGACCTCAACCCCAGCAGGCGGCAGGCTGGCATGGGAGACAGATCTGGAGCCCTCAGGACTAGGTTTGGTAAGTCATGTGAAGATGCTTGAAAGGACACAGCATGACTGTTGATTATGCCAAATGTTATATCACATCCCACAAAGGTCTTGGGCACCTGTGGCCCTGGAGTAGGATCCTGAGCCTCACCTCCACAGGGCCAAGGGGCAGCTGTACTTTCTTACCCTCACGGGCACTTGGGCTATAATTTCCTGATTCCTGGAGGTGACCACAGGTGTATTGGAGCCCCAGGGCAGTGGTGGGGTGTGGACGTCATCACAGTACATTGAGCAATGGGAGAGATTCAGAAAGACAGGCAGACACCAGGGGTTCTCCCTGATATGTGAAATCTGATAAGAGGGCAAATGGGCAACGAAGAGGAGGCAATTCCTAGACACGGGGAAGGATGGAAGGAAAGAAGGAAGAAGGATGGAAAGATGGAGGGAGGGAGGGAGGAAGGAAGGAAAGAAAGGAAGGATGGAAGACAGAAAGACAGAAAGAGAGACAGAAAGACAAAGAGAGACAGAGAGAGGAGCATGGAAGCTGAGTAGTGGGAAAATGTATATGAGCGAAATATTCATACTTTGAAATCCACAAAAATATGAAGTGAGGAGACCACAGGGGAGAGAAAGGATCAGAATATGTTATGCGTTTGGATGAACCAATTGGTCTGTACATTACAGAAATAAGTGAAAGCAAAGAAATCATTATAATAAAAACATTAGCAATCAATGATATTAAAAAACAAAAACACAAGAGAGATCATGACTCAAACAAAGACCTGGTCCTTTAAAAAGATTAATGAAGATGTCATAATTTTAAATACTAATTTTAAAAATGAGAAATAACCAGTATCTAGCCAGCGCTTCAAAGACAGGTCAGAATAATGTCTCAGAAGGAAGCTGTGGCCCCTGTGCCTCTTCTCCCATGGGCCTGAGAACTTCTCTAAGACCTGGGGTCCCGGCATCGTCATCATCTGGCACTCACCTACCCAGCAATCTGGCCCCTTAACTTGCTGGTAGACACAGTGGAAACATTTATAAATCTTGGTTCTCCAAGACCCAGTACACAAAAGGCACCTGATAAAGACACATTCACTGAATTAAGAAACTGCAAAAAGTAGAGAATCTTATTGAACTTCATGTGTACAATAATGCCTCAGTCACAAACTTAGTTTGTTCCACGAGTCTGGAAAAGATGGCTGTGTTCATGTTCGTGCAGGAGAGATGGCCACGGTTGAGTTTGTCACCCAGACTAGAGTTCACAAGCAAAAACAATTTTGCCAAGTGCTTCTTTTTACAAACCAAGTTGTTTGCAAGCAAGAGCATTTATCCCTGAACTGAGAACCCACAGAAAAGAAGCATCTACACTTAAAAATATGATCCTTTAGGAGAAAATACCAATGCACAAAAACTGTAAGAAGCAACGGGATCTAACTAAAACTTAGTGTCTAAGTGAAAGAGGTATTAAGTTGCTATGGGAAAAAATTAATTCATCTGAGGAAAGATGAGAAGGGTATAACGGAGATTAATTAAAATTTAGTTTATCAGATTTTTCTCAGGAGATTGGCAATTTAGTCAGAGGAAAATCTTATTTAAGTGTGTAAGTATATTTCAGCTTCTAAGTGCGACGCATGATAAAATGAAAACAGAATGCCAGTGTGCTCTTAGTAATTACTGTGTTAGAATTTGATATCCTCTAAAGTTCTAAATCTAGAAAACAAATGTCCCTGGGGAAATGTCTGTAGTTTTTTTTTTTTTTTGCACAATGAGTGCTTAAGCATCGGGTTCACAAGGTTAGCAATGGCCTCTGTGCCTTAGAGCAGAGACACATCTTGGCCATCCTGTTGTCTGTCCTCCTTCCGGTAGCTGTTCTCCACCTCTGGTCCACAGATCACAAAGAGATCGGCTCCTCCTCTGGGCCTTAACGTAGATCCCCACCCAAACAGCACCCACCTTGCCTCCATGTCTCCACCTCAAGAGAAATGCGATCTGTAGTTTGGAGTTCCACCTCTCAACACACCTGGCTCTCCATCCTATTGTACCATGTCCTCTGTGAACTATAGGCTGAGACACAGGAGTACCACAGAGCTCCTCCAGGGACTCTGACAGTACTGCACAGAGCAAAAGCTGTGGCTGCTGGTGTCACCAGCCATGCCAGTCAGCATTCTGTTACTGTAACAAAGGACCTGAGATGATCAACTTGTAGCAGGAGAAGGTTCAAATGCCTCAGAATTTGGATGTTCCAATCCATAATCAGCTGCCCAACTGCTGTGGCTCTGGGGAAGGCGCAAACAGTAGAGCAAAACTGCTCATGTCATGACCAATAAGTAAAGAGGGGGCCTAAGGCCACAGTACCCTCAGGGACATTCCACAGAGGATACTCCACCATGGATGCTCTTCCCAGAACATTCTACTCCCAAAGGCTCCCCCGCCACCCACTAGCACACAGAAACCAAGCCACAAAAACATCCAAGATCTAGACTTGGGCCTTCTGGATTCTGATTCCAAACCTTGCTCTCTGTCTCTGTTGCCATGCAGATGAGCTTTACCTCTGCTATGGCCAGATCCTCTCTCCTGCTGACCTGTCATCATCTCTAACTGGCCCTTTTCTCCTCCCTTCTCCCCAGGACTTCTCTCCTTAAAGTGGGCAGCACTGTGTCACCCAGGGCACCAGTCAGGTCCTGCCCAGCCCATTGCCCTGCAAGGTGCCCCTTTTGCTAGATAAAACCTGAGAGTGTCCACATCGGCCAGGTGCCAGGTCAGTCCCCCAACTCTCCTGTCTTTGCACAGTTTCCCTAAAATTCTGCCCACTGCCCATCCCAGTGAAGGCCCTGTGCCTGTTCCTCAGTTCTCAGCAGCTTAACTTTCTCAGGGCACTCATGGGCCAGCTCCTCCTGAACTCCTGTGTCCATCATGGATGGAGCATAAGACCAGCAGTCAGGGGCGAATGTAGAAATTGCAGCCCTCACAACCCACTGCTGTCAGTGGAGTGGGTTATCTCTTCTCAACACATACCCACCAACACATACCTGCTCTCAAGCTACAGAAAGCATCTACAGGAAAGAGAAGATGATGTGTAGTGTTCAAAAGGTACCTTCATTTAGATTTTAGGTTCAGCAAAGTTTTCAGTAAGGGTGTCTCGGTCCATTCTCCACTGCTATAACAAAAGACTTGAGGCTTTATCTTAGAGAGAGAGAGAGAGAGAGAGAGGCTGATTCAGCTCATTTTTGGAGGCTGTGCCATCTGTTCAGTCTTTGATAAGCACCTATGGCAGATGCCATCAAAATGGCAGCAACTCACAAGGAAGAGGTCATATTGTGAGTCAGGGTAATAGCTACTATGAGGTCAGCTTGAATCAGAAACACTAAGCTGATCAGCTCGGCATGGTGTCGGTGGTACAGTGGTGAGCACAGCAGCCTTCCACAGTGCTGAGTGTGTCTGCATGACTGGCTTACCAGAGGGAGGACTCTCTCCAGGTGTGGGGGCCATCTACCAGTTCTCTTGTGACCTGGATAGAACAAAATGGCAAGAAGAACTGCTGCCTCTTTGGACAAGCTCCAGTCTTTATCTTGGCCTTTAGATATCTATTTCCAGCCTCCTGGTACAGACTTGCATGGGGTTACAGTGAGCTCCAGGTCTTCACCTTTCACTGAATCAGGGGCTATCCACCCCTGACTAAAGAGGACCATTGTAAGTCTACCTGAGAAATCATATATATGTATTTTAAATCTATTGTTCTACTAAACTCTAACTGGAACAGACAGGAAGCCAGAGAGATACCAAGGCCAAGCCACTCCTCCTGCAGTCACCTCTCTTGGAAGCAGTCAGTCCGTTGAGACAGTGCTCCAATGGCCCAGTCACTTCCCACTGCAGCCACCTCTTAAAGGTTGTCACGCTGAGAGCCAGGCTTCTGTTCAGAAAACTCTTGGGTGTGCACTCGGCTATGTACAAACCACCCCAGAGGAGGCATGGAACAGAGGCCTCCAGGGCGGCCAGAGTTGACCAGGGAAATGCACTAGGTGGTACCAGGTCTTTGGGTCGAGCTGAGAGTTGACTTTGCCTCTGGAGATGCAGAAAGGGCAAGAAAGCAGAGGAATAAATGCTGATAGAGAGATGAGCAAGGACAAACAGACACTCATCAAGTGTGAGAAGCACACTCAGCATTCTCATGTCTTTCACCAAGGAGACAAGGTAGCATTTCCTTTTACCTAAAATTAAAATCAAAACTGTTTTTTATGTACACAAAAACAGGAAAAGGTACGATATCAAAGTAAAGAACTGTTCAACAAAGTTAATAATAATCAACAGGGTGAAGAGACAAAGAATGGAATGAGAGAAAACTATCACAGCCAACACATCTTTAAAGGACTGATAGATACACGGGAAGTGTTCAATAGCACTAACCATCAGAGACCTGAAACTAATGCCATGGAGTATATCACCTCACATGCATGAAGGTAAGAAGGTATTATGGGTGTTTTTAGATGTCCCCAAAGTCTCAGGTACTCATCAGTGGGACTTTGGGAGGTGGCAGGATTATGGGTGTGGGGTGCTGGGATGAAAGTGTGTGGTACTACACTGGTCTACTAATTGGGTTAGTACAGTTCTGGGTGTGGGTGACAGCAGCCCTGCCCTGGATGTGAATGGCACCCATCAACAGTCTTGTAACCTAGATGGAACATAAAGGGACAGAGAGAAGGCTGGTGCTACTTCCTGCCTCTGCACTCTGGACTGCCTCTGCATGCGTGCCCTGCTTTGCCACTCTGCCTTGGAGACAGCTGACCATGGACCTGGACCAAAACCACTACAAAATATGAGCAGAAATAAACCTCTTTTTTTAACTTGTGGGTTTGAGTAATTTATTCTATCAATTAAAAAGTAAAGGAGGTAGCAGGTAGCATCAAAAGACAAAAGATAACCAAGGAGGCAAGGATATGGAGAAAAGGGAACCCTGGCTCACTGTTGGTAGGTGTGAACCAGTTCACCCATTATGGAAAATGTGGCTCTTGCAAAATTAAAAATAAAATGATCCCTTTGCCATAAATGGAATTGCCTGCTGCTCCACAGACTGGAAGTTTAGCTCTGAGGACTGACATGTGCTAAGAGGTCTGTCAATAACAGCTGTGCCCAAAAGCGTAACCTGGATCAGTGCTTTCCCTGGTGACACCATGATTCCTGAAATCTGCGGGTCATTGTGAATACTAGCCAGGCTCCTGGGTGTTGACTGGAAATCGAGCTGCTCTTGGACACGGAAGACCAATGTTGTGTTGTGCTGAGGATGGGAGGGGTTGGACCAGGTAAACCTTCCAACTGCGCTCAGTGTAGTGTTTTCTAAACTGGTAATATTTTGAGGGAAAATACAAATCAATATCCCCATGTGCACAGAAAGTAATTAGCAGTGATAGGAGAGCCACCTGGGGCCAATGCCTCCCCAGCCCAGCTATGCTGTATCCACTTCAGGAACCTTATCCCGTGTCCTCTAGTCCATCAGGCAGTGGAGGCCACCAGTTCACATGCTGGGTGTGAGCAGGAGCTGAGAGGAAAGGAGGCAAGAAACATTTATGAGGGTTTGGTTCTGAATGCATCAGATGACCAATCCTTCTGCCCCATTTCTCTATGTAGTCAGGACTATATGGTGGATGATGAGCTTCTTGATGGGACGTGTGCGAGAGGGAGGTTCACCCAGGAACTGAAAACTGTCAAGTCACTTTAAAGTGCAAAGAGGACTGGTAGTGACCTTCCAAAAAGGAAAACTGAAGCTCAAGGTCAACTGCCCCCATGACCTTGTGGGGTTGGGGGAGGCAGCTGGAGGAGGAAGAAGGAAGAAAAATTGTAAAGAGCAAGAACCACAACAGTGGCCACTGGCTGTTCTATAATTTTAGGTTGAATTCCTGAATCACACCAAAAGGACTCTGAGAAAAAATAGGCTTAGGCGAGGACGTCCTGCACAGAACCACATTTGCACAGAAGATAGTGCTGAGAATCAAGAAATGGAATCATATCAAATTAAAAAACTTCTCACAGCAAAAAAACAACCAACAAAGTGGAAAGACAATCTGAGAATGGGAAAAAATTTTACCAGCTGTTCCTCAGACAACTAATGTCTAGAACACAGAACTCAAAAAGTTACACCCCTCCCCTAATCAAAGACCCAGTAAAAATGAGCAAGTCCAGTGGTCAGAGACTTTACAGAAGAACAAGTCACCAGTCAACACATGAAGATGTGGCAAACACTGCTGGCCACAAGAGAAATGTGGATTAAAACACTGAGAGTTGAGGGCTCACTAAGAAATCAAATAATAGCAAATGCTAAAGGGGCTTTGTGGAGAAAGGAACCCTTCTACACTGATAGTGGGAATGTAAACTAATACCACCACTACAAAAGAACAAAACTCCTAACAGTGGAAATTATGGTTCTGGAAAGCAATTGTACTTAGTGTTCTTGTTGAGAGAGTCCTATGGTTGGAAGCCTTTGCTTCCTTGCCGGTGCCACAACCCCACGGCAGCCAGAGGGCTTGGCATGTCTTGTCTTCTGCAGCCCTGATAGATGAGCACCAACCAATGCAAGATAAAGACTCCTCCCCAGTCCATCTGCCAGTCAGGAAGCATCTAGTGTGCACAAACTCCTCACAGACAGAAACAACCTCCAGGACTCCCTGGCCTGGGAACATTTGAGATACATAGGTACTCAGTGATTAATTCCTTTCTTTAGCTTGAAGCTAACAAGAAGTTTCAGATTTGGATTTTATAGCTAAGAAATCTCCTTTAGGAGCTCTAAAATGTCCCTCTAAAATTATTATTCTGAACACTTCACAAAAAGTGCTATTAATGCAATGAAGTTGTTTTTACATTGAGTTAATCTGGGGACCCACCGCAAAGATCCCCAACTATGTCATAACCAGTAAGAACATTCAAAAAAGAATGACAACAAGGAGGTCTTTATGCTAACTAAGAGCTACATGGAGCAGATTTGTGTCTGATTATAGGCTACATTTTAAAATAATTTCCTCCATTGTACTTTGTTCAATTTTAATGGAAAGATAGGAATTTTGTTTGCATTCATACATTAATAGACTCCACAAATATTTATTGAATAGCTGTTATAGGCAGAGCCTGAATTGGACATCAGAAGAACAGGAAAAGCAAGCTTCTTCCTGGCTCTTCTCTCCCTGACAAGATTTAGACGTAGTCCCTTGTTTAATCATCTCATCTATTTATTTCCCAAGAAGATGGTTCTACACAGTAACTTTTAATACAGTGTGTGGCAGGATAAAAAGCAGCATGCAATTATCCAATTTTCATCTACTTAAATTTTAATGACCATACTTACTCGCCCATTCAATTTTGCAACTTTTAGCCCAAAGGCACTTAAGCAGCATCTTGAAACCTGAGGTTTTCTTGGATTTTGTGCCACATGGCCAGGGCTTGGTGGGTCACATTTTGTAGTAGGTAGTTTCTGCTGAAAATAACCTTCCACTGATTTGCCAATATGCAGAATAACAAGCAAGCCCAGGTCCTCGACTTTAGAGACTTACTCATGTGTAAGACGTGATCAGTATGGAGCCCACAGGGCCAGACACTACTGTGTGTCCACCAAGAAGTGGTAGAACCAGGCTTGCAGCCTGACAGATGAGTGTTGCTTTCTTCCCAGGCTGGATGAGAAGACCACAGGTAGAGAGCTGAAGGCTGCTGCAGGGTGCTTGGCTTTCCTGATAGACTGTCACGGGAATGAAGAGATGTCATCCTCTCTTCACCAAAGTTAAAACAGACCTGGAAAGGAGTCAGTGGTTGGGCCTACTTCCTGCAGAAGACCTGCTCAGGCTGTGAAAACATGAGCCACCTCTGGAGAAGAGGATGCTCTGGAGGAAGTCAGCCCTAAACTGCACAGTGCAATCAGAGCCGGTGCCCACCACTGGCTTCCCACTTCCAGGTGGAGGGGAAGATGGTAGCAGTGCCTTGGGCAGCCCAGAGTACTGGCCGTGCACCCTTCCCTGGTTCCTGAGCCCTTGGAGGCCGAAGCAGAGAACTGCCCATGGACACAACTCCATAGGAGGAATGCAGAGTACCACGAAGGGCTTCTGACACAGAGAAAGGGTGGAGATGGACCGGCAGGGCCAAGGGCTTCTTCCTTTTCAAGGAGCCCCAGCAGAGGGCCACCCTAAGGGAGCAGCCACACTGCAGGACAGAGGTCAGTGCTTTGGACTGGATGACCAACCTCAGAGGAAAGAAGGCCCAGCAAATGGAAGAGCAGAGCTATTCCCCAGAACACTGACCACCACATCTGAGTGAATGTATGAAGCATGGTCAGCTCCAACCCCAAGGTCAGACCCCAGTGCAAACACAGAAGAACCAGGCCCACCAGAAAAGTTAAACAGAAAGACAGGACTCATGCCATGGGCTGGAGTATTGAGGAGATTGAACAAAATTTCCCTGAACTCTATTACCTCTATTTTCCCCATGATCCCTAGTAAAACATGATGACTGTGATAGTTGGAAATGTGACCACATAATACCTCATCTCACTGCTCAGCAGGGACATCCATGAAAGACAAGACCGTCTGTCTAACCACAAAATACCTACCAGTAGGTTTTCCAATGCCACCCATGGCACTAGGAAGTCTGTGGATGTATTCTGCTACTGTGGTCAGTATGTGATTGAATTCTGTGTTAATCTAGTTGGTAGAAAATTAAACAAGGTTGCCAAGGCCTAGGTGTCTATAGCAGGCTTTTTTGGGGAAAAGTAATCAGCCAGAGCTACTCTATATAATGGCATAGCATGAAGCAAACAAAAGATTGTAGGCATCTTATATAGCCTAGAGGGTGGGGATAGGGTAACAGGAAGAGGAAAGGCACTATATACTTCTCTAATTGGTGAGTCTCTTCATGACAGGTTAATGACATTCAGGGTCAAAGGGGAAGAGGAATGTTTCTGAGTAAAAGTGGCTATTTTGGCTTTGTTCCCAGGGAGCACAAGGGGTTGTGAGATGGAGTGTGGCATCCTACCACAAGGTGCCACAAGTATGGCATTTTGATGGAGAAATGCTACACCGACTCCGTTCTGAACCAGCAAACCTATCACTAGTTATTTCCTATCACATTATGAGCTCAATATTATAGTCACAGCCTTAAAGTGATTGTAGATGTAGTCTTTGATTAATCTTTAGAAGGACAAGTTCAATAGCGTTGGCAAGAGCAAAAAGGTGAAGCAAAAAGAAATGATGGTAGTGTTCCTATTTATTTAAAAAAAATGTTGCCCACTGAATTTTTCATTCCTAGTAAATAAAAGAAAATCTTGGCACCTATTAGCACTGTATAATATGCAGCAGGCATTTCTAGGTTTGCTTCATGTTTTTATAAAACTTGGAAAAGGCATTAGATCTTGGCTCACAAATGTGGACCTTGGATATTTTAATTAGGAATCACACATATGTTATATTAAATTATTTTTCTGTGAAAAAACAGTAGCTAAGCTGGGATGAAAACTTTTCAGGTATTTCATCAAGTATCCAGGAGCTGTCATCCTCTTTGATGGTACTCTTCACTATGTGTCTTTTACACT
>PVIR01016527.1:0-36463 GCA_004026965.1 Petromus typicus | reverse complement strand
TTTTCCTTTCTTCCTTTCTTCCCCCCTAAGGTTATGTCAAAGAAGGCCATGCATGTGCCAGATCCAACGCCATAACCTGAGTTGCTAGATGTGCACTACTACCTGAGTCTAAGCTGTGGGCTTGGTGACATAGAGAAGCTATTTCAGAGAGGTATGAAGAAAAAACATTTGGGGACTTGGAATAAGACAGTCCTGGATCCAAGGATCCTTGGATATGTATTCAACTTCTCTGAGACTCAGTATTCCAAATTATAAACTGGAAGTATTTATAATACATATATTATTGGATTAAGAAGATAAAGTAAAAAGTGCCCAGTATGATCATTATTACATAATATGTGGCTTAATAATAATAGGTGCTTAATAAACAATACTTTTATTCTAAGCACTTCACATTTTTCTGCTTATAGAACAATACAATGGGAAACATGTTAAATTATGAAGAATTCTCTGTATGTTTCATTGAAGGGGCTAGTTTGGCACTATTATCCCACAAGTAAGCAGAATTTCCTGTCACTTTTTTGTTTTGTACAGCAAATGGAAGAGCCAGGGGGAAAAGACTCAAGTTGTGAACCATCCTGAGCTGTGGTGAGCCATATGTATTTATGTGTACATATGAGTATGTGTATCCATGTGTTTACCTCTGTATGGGTTTGAGTGGGTGTGATGATAGGCAGCTCAGGTACACACGCTAGGATTAAGCTAGAAGAGATTCACAGATCATTTCCAGAGAACAATAATGGATCTTGGGAGGTTATGGCTGGTTTGAGACACCTATGAATCCAGTAACATCTCAAAACATTGCGAAGGGCTTCTACTCTTTGATTTGTTCCACAAACACTTGCAAATATTTTCCAAAGCTGTATTTGCCCAAAATTAGTATTTCAGAAAATGGTAAAACTACTGATAGCATGAGTTCATATTTCTAAGATGCATTTTAACATTCCTAAGATTTTTTCAAAATGAATAATATTGAATTTAAATGTATATATATACATATATACATATATATGCATATATATGAAACTGTACTTTCTGTATTCTAAAATACAGAGAGTACTCTACTGGTTTTTTGCAGGCGAGACAGTAACAATGAAAATAATCCTCCTAATTGTGCTATGCAAACTATGCTAAAATATTTATATTTACAAAAAATATAAAATGTAACAACTCATTTCAAAAGTGAGATTCCAAAATTTGTAGATTAATGTGTTCACTGGCGCCCTCTTGTGGAAGAAATTATTTTAAATACTATTATTTTAAATACTTTTAAAATATTAGATGTATTTTTTCCACACACTTTTAACGGCTTCATTTTAATCATATAGCTTTTTGGATACAAAAAATCGAGGAAAATAACCTAACATGCAGCAGAATTGTGGCCTTCAACGATTTATAAGACTTTTCTTGAGTATCTTCTATTGGCATTTGATTCAACAGTTTAAGAAATTTCGCTTAGAGCTCATTCAGCTACCCTTATATCTCACCTCAAATTGAACCAGATAATCGCAATGAAACACAAATACAAATACTCTCCCCAAGTTTTAGGCCCACAGTGTCTCCATGTGTTTTCCTTTCCTTTCTCCTCTAACATCTGGCCTGCCAGAACTCTTCCTGATTCCCTGTCCCCCAAGGATAGGTTCTGACGCAGATCTCACCAGCTGTGACCACGTGGGAAATCTTCAGGAACGTCAGACCCCTGTCCACGTCCACCTTTTCAGTGATGGCCCATAGCTCGGTATAAAAAGAAGAGCCATGGTTATGCAAGACTGCAAGTAATCCTTGGGTGTTAGAGTTCTTCGATGATTTGAGGGAAACCAAGAGAGGGTGGTCAACTGCTCAGCTGGCGCAAGAAGAATGCGTTCAAGTTCAGGGAGTTATTTGGATGCGATAATTTCTATGTTCCCAGAGGATCTAAAGATCGCCTATTTAATATGATGTCCAGCCACACAGAATGAATCAATTACTTTAGCTCTCCTCTTCCCAACTAA
Source organism: Petromus typicus (assembly GCA_004026965.1). Taxonomy (NCBI): domain Eukaryota; kingdom Metazoa; phylum Chordata; class Mammalia; order Rodentia; family Petromuridae; genus Petromus; species Petromus typicus. Next base: position 34,472 of record PVIR01016527.1, on the reverse strand, counting down.
GACGGTCATGAGGGTTTGAATTTAGTCGCAGCACACTAATCCTTCAAATAAACCCCAAGGACTTTTTAAGAGACAAAGTATCATACGTTAATCAAGGCAACAGAGACCAACAAAAATATGGGGGTACTTTCAGCATTATTTTTAAATAATGATACTGCAGCTGCCTTGTAAGCACAAAGGCCTGAGTTTGATCCCTGGCACCACAAAAGCAGGTAAATAATTGAGGAATAAATAGATTATCTCTAGGAGAAAAGTGTCAGATAGTTAAGGGTGAGATCTCATTGTAGACAGGAAAGTGATTAACGTGGGCGTGGTAGTGCACATATTCAATGGAGACAAGGGAACTTCTTGGGGCAAAGCACCATATGTGGGCTACGTGTGAACCCTGTCTTTGTCCCTTGCTAATGCACATCTGGTGAAGTGAGCTTCCTTAATCTACAGTCAGGCTATATTTATCTCTTAAGGTAGTTGTCAGAATTAAATGACACAAATATAAGGAACACAGACCATGGTGCTTAGCACACAAAAGGCTTTGCAGACATGCTATTCTTTGTCACAGAAAGGAAGAAGCAACATGAAAGAAGTCATAACTGGAAAGGGACTTCAGTGTTTAAGGCCTTGACAGGGAAGAGGAAAAGGAGAGGACACACAAAATAACCATTTCTTGACACATTTAAATTATGTTCACTGATTGTCTCCAAGTCTTATAAATAAAGGTACAATATCTTCACCTTCCTTGATATTTTGTAATATTTTCCCCTGATGATGTTAGATGACTGATTGAGGTTCCTTTTAATTTTGCCAAGTTTGGCTTCACACAGTCAAAGTGCTCCTAGCAGACTTGGAATTATATACTTGGGTGAACAGAGCACCATAATTTGAACTTTCTTTGCTTTTGCATTAGGGATATGTCTGAAAGCAGCCAGCAAAAACGTTTAGGAAGCATCTTCCCACAGAGAGGAATCCTTAGGGAATCATAATACTTGAGTTCTGATTTTCAATAGTTCAGAGTTAATTATGTTGGGCAGGGCTACAAAGTGGTTAATCACAATTAAGGCTAATGCTTCATTCTTGAAGACTTAGCACTATTCTGAGTATATAAGTTCAGTTAAATTCTATTGGAGGGTAGTGTCTGTAATTATTAATTGAAGTGGTGCCACCACGTGGCAAGAACAAAGATAGCACACGCTCTCTAAGTTGCAAGTAAAAATTTTATATCAGTTTCTAATTAATTTATTTCAGTAATTTAATTAAATTAACTAATTAATTTTAGTTGCAATTATTTAAAATATTGCATAAAATATTAGACTTTAACAATATTTTATAATTCAATGACTTCAAGTATATGTATAGTAATAAAAGCCAATGGCCCAATAATTAAAATTGGACCAGGTTAAATAAGCATTAGATTGCTTTGGTTTACTTAGAACTGCTTAATAATTTCATTAGGAAAAAATAAGCATATAAAATATCAAAAGAATTAACCAGCATGAAAAAATATAAAGGTGGCATTTTGCAATCTTAATAGCAGATAGATCACAGGCTAATTTAAACAAAAGTAAAGAAATTTCAATAGGATGTATCCACAATAAAAAAGAGAGGAGAGAGGGAGAGAGGGAGACAGAGAGTGCGAGAGAGAGGAAGAGAGAGAGGGAGAGAGAGAGAGAGAGAGAGAGAGAAAGTGAACACGTGGAGGAGAAGCAGCTACAGAAATGAGATGGAGCAGATTGTGACAATGTCAGGGAGTTTAAGGAGAAGGGTGCAATTCTGAATTAGGCTTCAGAGACCTGGAGCTGGAGATAAAGGCTAGTGGTGTGTGGGGTTGAGAATACCGAGCTAAAATCAATGGTTTCGATTTAAAGTCTATGTATAGAAAAGGGACCTTGAAATTCCCTGCCACTGATCTTTGTATATGTGTAGACCTTAAAACATTATAGCACAGAATGAATCCTTCCACTACTAACTCGAATGTTTGGGGAAAAAAAATTAATCAGGCCAAGATAAAGTTGCATGGACCAAATTTATCCTGACATTTGAAAAGTCAAATAAAACAATAGTTTTGAAGATGTTGCTCATCAATGAGAACCAGTGTTCCCAAATTAGGAAACAAATGAAGATAACAAATATTGCAATGGAGCTGTCCAGACTTCCAGACTGCAACACAGTATGGGAAATACCACAGAATCTAGTGGTCTCCTTAAGTAGAAAGAAAGATGAGAGTCTGGGGGATCCAAATAAGCTAAAGAAGGAAGATCTAGATGGAGAGGAAACTCTGCAGAGCTGCTGAGAGTATCCTCTCTGCTTCACTTGTCACCACATGTATGGAAGGAAATTATCCAAAGCCACAGAAAGAACCATGATAGATGATCAGAGGGAAAAGCCCACAGAGATCACAGAGCCAGGATCTGTGTCTCTGCCCCTGCTTGACTGGCTGACTTGGAACTTCATATGTAATTCATAGGACAGTAGGTAGAGTAGTTGAGAGGGTTTTGCTTACAGAGTAGAGCAAATTCATCCTGCACAATACAGTAGTTATAGCCCTGCTTAATAAAACTTAAAAGTAAATCACAAAAGAGTTAAAATGCTTTCAATAACCTACCCTGCCCCACAACAAAGCACAAGAACATTTAGAGGAACACAAAAGCAATTTCCTCATCCAACAAAGTAAAATTTGTAGTGTCTGGCATCCAGTAAAAACCAACCAGCCTTACAAATAAACAAAAAAAATATGACTCATAATGAAAATTAAAAAGTCAACCAAATTAACACAGAATTGCCTCAAGTGACAGATTTCTTAGACAAGAAAAAAATGTTTTTAAAAGTTCCAAATTAAATTTTTAGGGATGCAGACTAGAATGTTTGAAGTGAAAAATACAGTCTATGGTTTTAACGGTAAATTAGGCATTACAGAAAAGAATATCAGGAAACAGGAAGACATATTGATGGAAATGACCCAGAATGAAATATAGAAGGGAAGAAATGGGAACAGAACACCAGTAAGCAGAGTTCAAACTTCCAGCAGCCTACCATGAACATAATCACAGTCCTCCCAGGAGGTGGAGGAACCAGAAAGAAATTATTTGTAGAAACACTGAAATGTCTGAAAATCCTCTAAAATTTGTAAAAACTGCAAGGCCACTGTCTTATGGAGCTCAGTGAAACTGAAACAGAAGGACCCACAAGACAAACTATGTCAAGGTCTGTTGTAATCAAGGAGGTTAACTGAGTGACGAGAAGTCCAGTGTAGTGGGAGGCACATCCTGTGCAGATCCAACTGAGCAATGCAGATATGTTAAGAGGAAGGGGCTGAGTAATAACGTGCAGTGGGCAGCATGTTTAAAGTGCCTTCAAATTGATGATTTATCTTGCTCTTCTGTATGTCTGTATTGTTTCCATACTGTTTTTCAATTGCTGATGGATGGATTGGATGGATATTAAAATCTTCAGCTGTAAGAGTGGATTTATATATCTTTGCCTTTTTTTTTTTTTTTTTTTTTTTGAGATAGGATCTCGTTTTTGTAGTTCAGGCTGGCCCTGAGCTCACTATGTAGCTCAGGCCAATCTCAAACTCACAGCAATCCTCCTGCCTCTGCCTCCTGAGTGCTAGGATTACAGGCATGAGCCACCACGCCTGGCATGGTGGTGTGTGGTTCTGATTGCTGATGGGTGTGAGTCACCACACCCAGCATTGTTGTATATGGTTATCGGGGATGGAATTTAGGACCTTGCACTTGCAAGGCAGGCACTGGAACTAAATCTCTGGCCCTAGTGTATCTTTGCTTTTAAGGTTCCCACTACTTGTTTTATGTCCTCTGAAGCTGTGTTGTATGGTCAGGACTGTTATGCCTTCCTTGAGCTGTTCTTTTTATTCTTATGCAATGTCACTATCTCTCGCACTACTTTACCTCAAATCTTCACAGTTCTTTGTGAGTTTAGACATATCAGCTTTTCTTTTGGTCAGAGTTTATACAAATCGCTTTCCATCTTTTTTATTTTCAACTTGCCTGCTGTCTTCTTAAGTGAGATTTGCCTATGCCAGGATTTGAAAAATGAGCTCAAAGAGAAAACTGAAATGAATGAAAGATTTATCACGTCTGTTTTCTTTGTTTCAAGCCATTGCTATTTGCTTAATATAGCTTCCTGGCTCTTTTTTCTTTTAGAATAAAGGCTGGACTCCAGCTACTCTAGCACGACTAGAACAGGAATCGTCTCACCTGCTATATTGCTTCCAGTAGTTTTTCTATTGCTGTCTCTCCTACTTTACTTATTCCTGTGGGTTTATTATGCCCTTTTTCCTTTTTGTAAACTATAACTTGTAAGAGGGGAAACAAGATAAATCAGCCTGAAATGTTTAATACGAAATTCTCTTCTATGTCATGCCAGAGTTTTGTCTGAACTCTCATCTTTCTGGATGTGGTCATATTCTTCCTCTTTCCTATTCACCTCTCCCACTTTCTTATCAATGTTTCCTCTGAGGATTTCTTTAACAAATCACTGAAATGTGAACACTAACTTCATAATATGTTTCTGAGATATCAGGCCTCAGATAATTTAGTACAATGAACCATTTATTTCTATATAAAAATATATTTATAATAATATGGTTTTATATAATAATAATGGTTTCCGGGCTTATTTCAACTTGTCTATTCCACAGTGATTTTCACTTCATCTTCTGTTTGATTACATTTCACTATGAGAATGGTTTAGTAAGATAGTTGTATATGTACCACATTTGCCCATTCATCTCATATTTACCAGGGGCACTTGCATAACAGTAGGTCTCGATGTTAAGCATAGGCCCACTTTCTTTCCCTCATCGTTTTATAGATGACGTCCAGTACCTTCTGATAAATGCTACCATAATGAAATCACAAATTAGCTCACCTTCTTTCCATGTAAAATGTGACTTTGCTTATTCTTTCTTGACACTTGACGATATTTTATCTTTAAAATTCAATGAAGACCAGAAAATAAGTAATTATCTATTATGACTTTCTAGATTGTATTGGAGTACACTAGGTCCTTAGATCATTAGTGTAGATTCCTGTTATGTGGAAAAGTTATCCTCTATTACAACTTTAAATTCGTGTCATATTCTATCTGTCTTTTCTGATTCAGCAGCACAGATTACCTTTGTGCTTTGTGGTCTAAAGATCTACTTCATTATGTTCTTTTTATCTGACATCTTTTTTTTTTCTGTATTAATTATAATTGTCTCTAGTGTTCCTTCCAGACCCACAGTTCAATAGTTGTTAGCAACATGTGCTTTTTTTTTTTTTTTTTTTTTTGAGACAGGGTCTTGCTTTGTATTTCAGAACGGCCCTGAGCTCACTATATAGCCCAGGCGAGCCTCGAACTCATAGCAGTCCTCTGAGTGCTCAGGTTACAGGTGTGAGTCACCATACCCTGCATTGTGGGATGAGGTACTGATGGCTGGTGGGCATGAGTCACCATGCCCAGCATTGTGGTGTGTGGTTACCAGGGATTGAACCTGGGCTCTTGCACTTGCGAGGCAGGCACTGGAACCACGGAGCTAAAACCCTGGCCCTGACATGTACTATTTTTAAAACTAATTGAAAATTTTGAAATATTAAAGTTCAATTCTTTGACTGCACTAACCATACTTTAACTATTCAGTTGGTACTTGTGCTTACTTATTGGATAGTATAGATATAATACATTCACAAAGTTTTACTGGACTTTCTCTAAAGTAACATTCCATTCCCTGCTACTTATTGTATTTTCTTCTTCACTATTCAATTGTTATGATATCAAATTACTTATCAATATTTCCTTATAACTATTTATTTCTGCTTTGTGGTTTTATCTTATCCTTGAAGTCCTCTAGTATAAATCAGTCATGTTAAAATAGTAAACCTAACACAATAAAATCACAGTAGCAATACACAATGGTAGAAGTTATGTGAACCATAGTCTGGAAGTATATTATTGTACTGTACTAATCACTTTTCATGGTAAAATAATACAGTGTCTCGTGATGAGCGGAAGTGAAGTGAATGATATAGGCATTGTGTATACATTCTGATGTAATGTAAGGATAGCCTGAACACAAGCATTATGATTCTGTTACAGTCAACTTAATAACCAGGAGGGCTAGTAAGTGAGAAGTGGGTGTGTAGCATATGTAGTTTGGATACACTGAAGAAAAAGATGTTTCATGTCTCTCAAAAGAAGTAGGATCACATAAGATTTTGTCACACTACTAAGAATTACATACAAGGTAAAACTTACAGATTGTATAGTTCTAGAATGTTCCATGTATTTTTGAACAGCAATTGACCACGATCACCTAAACTAAGGAAAGTGAGACCATGGATAAGAGAGAACCACGTTAAACATTCTTGTATTGCCAATACACTGGGAAATTTCCTTTTGGTAGAAAGGTTGCTTTTTACTATAACATTTTTCACCTATTATTTTCATTCTGCATTTTTGTATTAATTTTATTTATTTTAATGGAAGTATATTTTTCTTTTTATGCTGTTTTATATTTTATTTTGTTTATTTTACTGAAATTTATAGAAAATTATAGAAAAATGTGTCCAAACTCATCGATGCTAATTTATGCTGTTTGTGCTAATTATAACGTGGCTGATTTCTGTTTGACTCCTTTTCTGTCTTTTTGCTTACTTTATAAGCTATACATTATAAGGGTTAGCAAAGATGGTCTGTGGGTTCAAGTGGTCCACTTCTGATTTTTGTAAATAATTTTACTGAAACAGAGCTGCTCTCATTCATTTTATTTATTTTCTCTAGTTGATTCTCTGCTGCAATAGCAGAGTTGAATGGCTGTGATAGATCATATAGCTGAGGTCTCAGACTTTACTGCCTTATCCTTTGTACAAAAGTGTCCTGGCTCCTGAAGTATGGTAAATGAAAAATTATGTGTTGCTTGAGAGCATGAGTTCGAGTGAGAATAGAGTTTAAAATCCTATTAGACAAATCAGACTTATTTTCTTCTTTACAATTTTTTTTAAAGGTCCTTGGCCTGTGCTGACGTCGGGACAGTTCAGGCCACCATGAATTGAGGGTCACCCCTCCATTTCCATCAAGGGTTGGCTCCAGGACCTTCTGTGGATATCAAGATCTACAGCTGTTCGTGTTCTGTATATAAAATGATCTAGTGTTTACACGTAATCTCGTCTTGCGTGCTTTCGAGCATCTCTGGATTAATCATAATATAAAGGCTCTGCGCATATGCTATTATTTAGGGAATAATGACAAAGAAGAAGGTCTCTATATGCTCAGTACAGATGGAATTTCTGAAATGTTCTTTCACTCTGTAATGGACTGAATGCACAGATATGGAAACCATAGATATAAAAGACAGATTATACTATAGTTTCTTTTTTCTTTCTCTTGTTTTTCTCTTGTGCAGGGCTCAAACTCAGAGCCTTGCACTCCTAGACCATCCTCTATTACTGAGCTAATTCCCCAGGTCAGTGTGAAATTTATTTCTTATAGCTCCAGACGCTGAAAATCTGAGATCAGGATGCCAGCATCATTGAATCTTGTTTAAGGTGCTCTCCAGGTCATGGACTATCCACCTCTTCTGTCTTCCCATGTCAGGATGGTGAGCTGATTTTCGGGGATTCTGTTTATAAGGGCAGTAATTCCTTTCATGAGGATCCACCTTCATGTCCTCATTACCTCTCAGGTGGCTCTTTGCTTGGAGATTAGGAATTCTATCTGTATATTGTGGAGGAACAGAGACAGGTAGTCAATAAAATGCCATATCCTTTTTGAGTCCTAAGATAAACTGGGCTTCAAATCATCCTCAGTCTGCAGTTCCACTCTTATCTCTGGGGCTTTTAAGAAGAAATATTAATCATTTCTAGAGACAAAAGGTGCGAGAACAGTCAGACTGGCTTTTTTTGAGAGCCAACCTTTAAGACTAGGACTTTACCTAGGTCTTCAGCAAGATTCTCCTCTCATCTGCAATGAATTTTCTGAGATCTTTTCAATTTCATCAGTGAATAAGTCTTTTCTATGAATTTTCATGCTTCACCAACTTCTCTTTGGTGAGATTTTTAGGGTTTTGTTTCTGCAATGTTAAGAGGTTTCTAGGGTGCACACCATGCTCCTTAAAACAGTGTTAGCTTCCATTGGCTTCTGGGTGGTGTCCATGCCATTCCTCCTCCTATGACCCCTTTTGAATCAACCTCAAACATCTCTTAATCCATTTGACAGGTAAGGTCAACTGCACAGTAGCTTAAATGAAGTGCAAAAATTGATCCTAAACTTTTATTTCTAAGATAGCATGTTTATATTCCATTCTGATTCTTTACATATATAACTGACGCATTTATAATTAAAACCAAATCCTCTGAGTAAGATGGACATTTTCTGGTACCTTTCTTGCATACCTACAAACTATAGTTAAGATACATACACATATAGTACATACAGAAGATATATATTAAAGCACTCTCATATGTGATGAATAAGATATGAACACAAACCTCAAAGTGAACAAAGGACCTAGAAAAACATGAAAAGCTTCGTAATAATTAGAAAATGCAAGTAAAATACGGCAGTACTTTCAAAAAAGTAGCTGAAGATTATCCAAGATTTTTGGCTCGATTATTTACTTGAATTTAATAACAAAATAACCGAAGAGGAACTGAGAGAAGTACAAATCATCACATTAGTATTTATTCTTGGTCCTAAAACATTCTTCTAAAATAAAGAAACAATATTATGAAAAATATTGGATATGTTGCATTATTTCGATTTTCCAGTTTGAGCAATTTCCATTCATATATTTTTAATACAATTGATCTTATTCTGCTGTCATTCACATCTTATTAACGCAAACCCAGAGTTGATTTGTATTTGGGGAGGAATTAAAATCTCAGTGTATGTGTTGTTTGTATCACTAGTAACTTTACTAATGTGTCCTTCTCCTGACAATGAATTTTTTGCCCAAAGAGAATGTCCGGAGTATTGTACTTTTAATGAGCTTTTACAGGAAGAGGAGATTCGAGGTCCAGCTTTTAGAAACGTTTGTTTAACCGTGTATCACATATTTTGGGTCAGCCTTTTTAGATACTACGCAGCTCTCTCCCGCGCCCCGGCACTAAGGCGCTTCTGTCGGGTGGGGGCGAAGATCCTCCGTCCCTCGCGCTGAGCTGCTTCCCCGGAGTACGTGTGGGCGTCGGCTGTCCGCGGCCCGGCTCGAGCGGCCTCACGGCGCCCGCCCGCCCGCCGCCTCCCTTCCCCGGACGCCAAGGCCTGTGCCCGGTTTACGGTGCGACTCTCCCGGTCGCGGCCATGACTCCGCGGGGAACCTGAACTTCTTACAGAGCGACTGAGGGTGCGAGAAGCCGACCACGCTGGCTGCGGGCATGCGGTCGACCCGAGCCGCCAGGCGGAGCCGCCGACCCGCTCCGGGCGCCCGAGCTGACGCGCTGGGGCGGCTGAGGGGGCCACATCTGCCGCGTTCCGTGCACGGCTCTCCGGTAAGCTCACCGCGCAGGTGGCTCGCCCAGGGAAGCCATCCGCGCTGCTGCACCTCGTCCTCCTTCCGCGGAGGAAGCCGAGGCGCTGTCAGCCCCGTATTCGTCTCCACGCCTGTGGCCTCGTTGGTTCCTATTCCGTGACGAACCGGGAAGGAGAGCGCGGATCCTTCCGCGACAGGCCCCGGCGGGAGTCCGGCGAAGTTGAAGGCAGAGAGCTAGAGGGGCCGAAGCCAGTGCTGCGCATGCTCCGTCAGGCGCGCGGGCGGGGCGGCAGCGTTTACCTGCGCCTGCGCGGCGGCTGGGGCCTACACCGCCTCTGCGGTGCAGTGCGATCTAGGGTCACGGCCGGTATGGTACCCCGCTGTCAGGTAAGGGTTGGAAGGGCTCCCGCGAACCCCCCTCGGACGCCCAGCTTTCCTGGACGTGCTTGGCACCTCGTACTTCCGCGGACTTGTCCCTACTCTGCGACCTCCCCGTTTTCGATGCACATACCCGGTCCGGCGCCTAGGGGTTGAGGTGGCAGGCTCCCCGCGGTCCCTCTGGTGTGGGGTCCTGCTCCGTCGCCCGGACTCCGATCGGCTTCTCTGGCCTCCGGGGCTCGGCTGGCTCTCTTTTGAAGGCACTCAAACCTTTTCAGGCCCTCTCTCAAATTATTCATTTGACGACGATATATTTTTAATTTTTAAATGCACTTTAGAATTCTTGCGAAGAAATGAGCCTCATCTGTAGATTTTCCTGCCTTGGCGACCTGTGATTATTTCACAGAGAGTAAATTGCACTCTGACAGGTGTGTTTTCCACGGTTGGACCCTCAGTTTTCCATCAAGGTTATTGCACAGGATTTTTTGTTTTTTTGTTTTTTATTTTTCCTAGGAAATAATAGTTAATACACTTGCCTTTTTAAATACTCGGCTTTATATGTTGAGTAATTTAATCCCTGGAGACTGGGTCCAATGTAATTTTAGCGTCAAAGATCATTTGGCAATTGTGAAAACATTATTTGCTGACTCGGCTAATTATTCTGTTTGCATAATTCATCTTGGCTCAGACATTTTGTTCACTGCTTAGGCTTTTAAAAAAGCACTATCATTTTGTCAGTTGGAATTAGATGATGTATTTTCAAAGGAGAAATAATTAGCATTATTGCACACAAATTCGTAACACTAAAACCCTTAAGAATTGGTCTCATTGTGCTTAAAACAAAGGATTTTCAAAAATTGAACTTGTAGATATATTGAAAAATTTTGACGATTCAATTTTCTCTAACTTACTTGTCTTTCACTAAAATAATTAATTTAGAAAATAAAAAAAATCAACATGGGGTGTTAGAAAGAATGAGTTATGATTAAAAGCATTTTTTTCCTTTTTCAGGTTGAAATATTGTATTTTGCAAGAAGTGCTGAAATAGCAGGAGTTCGTTCAGAGACAATTTCTGTGCCACAAGAAATAAAAGTGTTGCAACTGTGGAAAGAGATAGAAACTCGACATCCTGGGTAGTTAAAATATTTGTGTAATGCATGTGATACACACTTATGCAATATAAAAATAGTTTTTTAATGTAAAAAAGCGTTATTTGTATTTTTCTGGGACTACTTCTAAAAATTTGACTCTAGTATTTAGAATGCACAATTCTTTGAGAGGTACAGATAGTTTTCTAAAAGGACAGTGAGCTAGGATGCTTCCAGATGACATGATTATATGATTCACAATTGTTTTCATAGTTTACAAGATATTGAAAATACAGAATCTGTATTTTTATACTAGTAAGTGAAATTTTTACAAATTCTATTAAAAATGCACTTAATACTTTTGTGTCCTTCTTTAGAACACTCAAAATAGAAATTCCTAAAAAGAACAATGAGGTAAAGTAAATGCTGCTGAACTTGAACTTGCAATATTTTTTTTCTTGGTCCTTGAGAATATGTAATTTTGTTGCTCTCATTCTTATTTTAGGCTAAACAAAATATGGAATACTTTTCTGTAGAAAGAGACTATATATCAGGGTGTTCTTGAAATATTAACAGTGCCACTTAACACATTTAACCTGGCACTCCAGAGGTTGATTTGGTGTTGGGTTGCTCAAGGATAGAGCAGTGGCGTAAGCATACAAGAGGCCCTGGGTTTGATCCCCAGCACCTGCAGACTCCATCCACACTGTATGTGCAGAATTGTACCTTCTTGATTTTCTCTAAGTTAGTAAAACCTGACAGTGGCTCCTTATTGTATAGATTTTCATCACTCAAAGGGAGATACCTGCTATTGTAGGAAACTTAGCGGCTGTAGTATGCTTCTGTACTTAGAAACGACAGGCTGATTTGGGAATTTTTCTTTTCTTTCAATTTAGTTTCCATATTGCCTCCAGTCTGGTTTTGCTTGTTTAATTTCCTAAATTATACAATATTCAGTAAAGAGTTAATATTTTAATGTGTTTTTGTAATGAATATGTGTTCTTCAGTGGGTATTTCCTTTCTCCACATAAATGAGTCAGCAAATTTGCCGATCGTGCTTAAAACATTAGTAATAGTAATTTATGTAACGTCTTTAATTACAGGTGAAGAGTCGAGGTCAATCACACACTTATTACTCATCAGGTTCTTTCTCCTTCAGATTGGCTGAGATTAAAAATCAGGTGATATTTGCTGTTCGTCAAGAGTATGTCGAGCTGGGAGATCAGCTCCTCCAGCTTCAACCAGGAGATGAAATTGCCATTATCCCCCCCATTAGTGGAGGATAATGCTCTTGAGCCATGTAGGTATGTGAGGTTTTTCTGAACCAGTCTTGTAGAGCGGTATGATACAGGTGATAACATGTATATGGTGTGCTGTTACTGTTTATTCTCTGTAAGTCTGTCTGTACCAGTTCTTTACTGATGTGCAACACGTTGGTACAGGAAGAATTAGAGATACCTATCTACCATCTATATCAACTCTGTTCTATGTATTTTAATATTAGTTTGATGTATTACTTTTTAATTTAATATGGTCTATTGAGATCTCATAGATGTCAAGAACAGTATTAGACTGTGGAGTATTAATATCTACATAATGTTGGTGGGAAAACTGAAATTCAGAGCTGTCTAAAATGTTGTTTTTTGTTCAGATAGCCAGTAAGTGGCAGAGGCAAACTGAATTTGTATTATTGGACTCTATTTTTTCACAAATACACTTTGTAAATAATGGCTTTCTTGTGCACAAAGAAATGTAGAAAAATTGCACAACTAGAAAATGTTTAGATTGTTGTATTAGAAAAGAAAGCTTCTTATCACCCATTGTAGCTGCATTTCAGGTGGTCTAATGATCTATGCCCTATTTCCATCATTACAAGCAACTTAGTCTATATTTGAGTAGGATGATATGTAAGAAAACTTTTCATTACATTTCAAGATATCATACTCAGTGTTAGTAATGAAAAACCCTGGATGAGGTTTTATCCAAAATCAACAGTAAATAAACTCAGTTGCAAAATCTTGGCTCCACTAAAAAGAAAAGCAAGTCAGGGATGCCTAGGTAGCTTTTCATCCACTCTCCAGCCCATCTTTCTTGGAGATCAGTGCCTGAGAAAATGAAGAGTAGGTCAGTGTAGCAGATTGACCAGCATGTTCACACTGAGGGTTCTTTCTCATGGTTACTATCTAGAAGTAATAGAATCCCTTATTAAATACGGATCTCAGTTTTATTTGAACATCGTGGCCTTGGAATCATCAACATGACTTCTGGAGTTTCTTTTTTTTGAGACAGGGTCTCGCTTTGGTTCAGGTTGGCCCTGAGCTCAGCCTCAAACTTATATCACAGCAATCCTCCTTCCTCTGCCTCCCGAGTGCTGGGATTACAGGCGTGAGCCACCACGCCCGGCACTGTGGTATGTGGTACTGGTTGCTGCTGGGTGTGAGTCTCCACGCCCAGTATTGTATGTGATTACCGGGGATCAAACCTGGATCCTTGCGCTTGCAAGACAGGTGCCGGAACCACTGAGCTAAATCCCCAGCCCAACTTCTAGAGCTTCTAAAGAGCTATTTTTCAACATGTGGAATTTATTCAGAGAAGAGACTACTGTTAAAGGTATGTGTGTGCTAAGACTGTATCAGTTCTCAGAAAGGTCACTCACTGTTGTGTGTGAGTTGAGTGAGCTTGACTAGATTTGAGTTATATCATTTTAGAACCTGCCAGCTAGGTTTTGGTATTGTTCTGTAGTCAGATGTTGGAAATTCTGTGACTTAAAGATCATGGACCTGATTTGTGTGACCTATGTCTTTTTTGGTACCAGCTATTGAACTTGGGACCTTGTGCTCGTGAGGCAGAAGTGATATCACTGAGCTAAGTCCCTGGTCCTGATTACCTAGGTCTTACTGAAAGAAAAAAGCTTGAAACACTCTGGAACAAGAAAGAATGTGATATGCTTAAACTACAGGGCTTGGTTAAAAAGTGATGTATGTGTAGGTGAAGGTGATGATGTGGAAGAAGCTCAAGTGGTGTGTACAGTAAGTAAAAACTCCTGGAATCCAGTGGTATATGAACAGTTGTACTTCTCTCTTCAGTAGTTGGAAGAAAATAGGGAAATGAGCATTGATCTTATTAAGACTCCTTGATTCGAACTTCAGCACTTTCAAGGATTCCTCACCTTCTCTAAGCTATCTTCTATTTTTCAGTTCCAGTGAAATCTCCTATGGCTTAGAATTACACTCCTTACAGTCTGCAAGACCTTACCTACCTGGCTAGCTGCCTTTTCTCCGTAGGCCTCCTGGTAGTTTCTTGTCCCAGAGCCTTCACTTGCCAGTTCTTCTCTTTCTCTGGGACCTGGCCCCATTCCTTTACATCCATCTAATCCTCCAGGTCTCAGCTTTAAATACTACCTCTTGAGAGAGACCTCTGGCATTCATTCCTTACTGTCTTGTAGCCTCTAAGCTCAGAGCTATCGCCATCTTGATTCTCTACCATTTTTTCTATATCCAAGTACAAGCACCTGAGGAAAGGAAGCTGTAAATATGTACTAAGGGCCCTTAGTGAGTATGTCATAGGGTTCCCTCAGTTAAATGAGAAGTGCACAACAAAAAGCTCTGCTCAACATCTGAAATAGGTGTGCAGTTTATTCTGTTTCCTCTGTTAGTTAGCTAGGGTTATACTAAGTTATGAAAGGAACCTAGTTCCTATAAGATCTCCATTACTTCTACTCTCCCTCCTTCCTTTCTGGGTAAAGAAAACAGTGGTTCTGTGATATACACATAGGTAAAGGTGAAAATACCTATACTGTAATTGGAGATACAAGTAACAATTATAGAAATGAAATAAATGGATACATGAGATTGATTATATTTTAGTGATCAGCTAATGTTGAATTCCTTTATATATAATGCCTACTTCATTAGGGATATTTGTGAGTAAATTAATTTTGCTAGAATTTTACAATTGCTTTTTTTCCTTGAGACAGGGCTGTATGTAATTCAGGCTGACCTTGACACTGTAGCCCAGGCTAGTCTTGAACTCATGGCAGTTCTCCTATTACAGCACTCCCTCAAGAGCTTACAGTTGCTTATGATGATCATTTATGTTAAATCATGCCTCCTAACATATGTGATGTGGGAAAAATATAAATGATAATAGCCTACAAGTTGAGTGTTTCAGTTCTAGGATTCATGGTAAGGTTAAGTAATGTCTTATTTCCAGGGAAAATATGGATGAAGTTGGAGAGAAATGTAAAGATGTAATAAAATGCACTGCCGAGAAACTTTCAGTAGATGAAGTCTCACAGTTGGTGATTTCTCCATTGTGTGGTGCAGTGTCGTTATTTGTAGGTGAGTTGTAATTTTCACAGCATCTGTTGACTACATAAGACAGTAAAATTTAGCAAATGTTTCCCATTTTTGATGTTAATAGAGGACTTTAAGATACTGAGGAATAAATCAAGATTGCCAGATAAGTTTAGTATGATTTTTTTTCAGTTTTTATTTTAGTAACCTTTAAGTTAACCTTTGTAAGACACAGAAAAGTATAGCAAAAGTCATATAGCTAGGAGAGAAAGTTCTGTATTTTCCAAATGTTGAGAAAAAAATGTACCTAAAAATATTTTCCTTTTAAATATCAAATGATGACTTAAGAAAAGAAATACAGTCAGGTTGCTTAATCAGTGTTATTTCCTTATCAATTTGAGGATAAGTCGTTTTTGTTTTCTTAGTCAGGGTTTTATGTTTGAAAAATTTCAAAGTAAATTTTAGACAAATGTTTGTTTGCAATGATAATAATCCTTTTTATTCTGTTTGAGTGCTATTTCTCCATTAGGGGAAAATTTTATTTTAATTTTGTGGGTTTTTTTTTTTTTTTTTTTTTTTTAGGGACTACAAGAAATAACTTTGAAGGGAAAAAAGTCCTTAGTTTAGAATATGAAGCATATATACCAATGGCGGAAAATGAAATAAGAAAAATCTGTAGTGACATTAGGCAGAAATGGCCGGTAAAACACATAGCTGTGTTCCATAGACTTGGGTACGATTTTCTTTACCAATTTGAAATTAAGTATAGTTGTTCTCCATCTTTCTTTGATGCTGGAATTTTTCTTAGGAATTCTCTGTTGCTCACAGCACAAGAGTTGTGTATCATTTCCAGTGTGCAGTGGAGATGGCTTCCAGTACTTTAACGGATGCTTGTTGGGCTGTAACTTTGAGAGAACACTTGCTGTAACTCATTTGCTGTAGCAGGGTGCAGCTGCGCAAAGACTTTCCAGCCCTGGACCTGAGTACCTGTGAGAATGTTTGCCAAAGTCCTTGAGGCTTTTTGAGAGTTGTTTCATGCTCTGCATTTTTTTTATGAGTCTATTAAAAATTTGAAGTCATTAAAGTAGTTTGCCTTTTTGCACCACTCAAAAGCGTGCAGCTCTAGACTTTAAAAGATAGCAATTAAGACAACTGCTATCATGTTATTCTGTTATATCTCTAATTGCACTAATAACCAGTATATACTAGTAACCAGTACTTTTATTAATGAGTATTGTCAATTCTCTTACTTACTATTACTATATATTGCTGTAAATTCTGTGGTATGGCTGTCATGCAATAACTCTGTACCTGTATCATATGTTTGTTGAATCAGCCGAAGATTCCTTTCCTCTTGGTTCTTGTCAGAGAGGATTGGTGGTCAGATGCTGATAATTGGCCTTGTCAGCATTGGGACCTTGGCTGGGTGCAGTTGGGGTGATTTTCTGTTTTCTTACTAAACTGATTGTTTAAATAAATAAATAAAATAGATCTATTACACAGTCCTAAAATGTAATTGAATTTTTTTCCTCTCGCTTTTCTGGCAGATTCTTTAGCATGGGGACTACGAGAGGATAGTAATCTTTTTCTGTATCTCCTTAAAGCTTGGTTCCCGTGTCAGAAGCGAGCGTAGTTATTGCCGTGTCTTCGGCCCACAGAGCTGCGTCTCTAGCGGCCGTGAGTTACGCCATCGACGCTTTAAAAGCCAAAGTGCCCATATGGAAAAAGGTGAGTTAAGAAAACTCACCTTTGTGTTGTGTGGACATGCTTTTTCTCAGGACTTTTTAAATAAAGAGTAGTAAATAAGAGTACATGCAGAATTTGTATTCATGGGCCTTCTTTAATTACAGAATCTTATTTCCTATATATCTGATAGTATGCAGTATCTTTACAAGTTTGTTAAACATGAAAAACTCATGTGCCACAGAAGCCCCCATGGGTCTCCACAGATGACAGCAGTTAGAATTCCTAGTCTGGACTCTTGCCTTGGTTTATGGATAAAGTTGTATCTTTTGAATCAAGAGTTCTTTTCATTTAGAGGATTTTTCTTTTGGAGAATGGGGATAGCAGCTGGCTACTTAGGCAGTGGCTAAACTAGAAATTCCTTAAGGTGAAAAAATTCTTTGATTACTGTTCTTTCTTACTAGAAAGAAAAAAGAAGGAGGGGTGAGGTGTTACTGACAGAAAAAAAAAGCATAGTGAATGGATTTACAAATATACATAAGAAGTTATGGCTTGTTTTTGTTAATAAGTCAAAACCAATCAAGAACAATTCATTCACTGATTAAACTGCAGCATTCTGAAGGGGCAAGTTCACATTTTTCCCCTGGTTATTAGCATCAGCAGTAGGGTAGTTCTGCATTTCTAAACATAGTAAGTACATATCTACATCCAAAGTTGCTCAGAGCACTGTGGCTGCTGGGAATGCAGAGGAGTAAGTAGGTTAGAAGAGCAGAGTGGAAGGCAGGATGTTAAAGGCCGAGCCTTGTGTCCTTTCCTGAGCTTCCACCTCAGTCAGCAGGAGAGAGGAAAAAGATGAACCAAGGCTCAGGAGACTCACTGACCAGGCTTTCTGAGTGTGCTTGATGTCTGGTTGTAGATTTCCAATTGTAGAGGGTGGGGTATGGGAGAGTAATGTAGTTGAGCTCATGCCTAAGGTGGGTTGGCTGTGAACATACAGTCCAGTGTTGGTGCCCACGAGGAAGAGCATTTCAAACTGAGCTTTAAGCCTGGGCGGCAGGGATTGAGCTGTTTACCAGGGAGACAACCTGGCACGGTAGCTGCAAGAGCATAGCCCCAGAAAATCTGGGACAGGGTAACAGTTGTGTACATTCTCATTTTTGTGCTTTGGGGACCAGCTGGGCTACAGGCTTGTCTATCTATAGGGGTCTGAGGGTGTGCAGGTGCTGAGAGATGAGCGTCCATAAGTGTGGAGAGTGAGCAGAGGACCAGGGGGCGTCTCATGCAGTGATGCAAACAAGGCACCAGTGACTTATTTTCATTAGGTGGAGATGGGACACCTTTCAGGCCTCAGGACTTCAAAACAGTTGTTTCGAGACAGCTAACTCCAGAGACTGAAAAGCAGTAAAGAAATGTATCGGAAAAGTTTAATAGAGGAATTGAATTATTTCAAAACTATCAAAAAGCCTGGAATTAAAAAAGAACAGTTATATTTGGATTCTTCTCCCTGAAGAAAGGAAATCTGGTAGCATGAGAAGAGAAAGTGATGGGTTCTTTTCCCTGTTTTCCACAGTTCTTTACATTCTAGTTCTTGGGCTAGCCTGAGATACACGGATGACGTGGGCAGGTAACCAGGTGACACCTCAGGGTGCAGTTTATAGCCGAGCACAGCCAGGCTTGCTGAGGAACACTAGTGGGCGGTCACCTCCTCTCACAGCTAATGAAAACATCCGGTCTGCCTTTGCAGAGCGTATTTAGTAAATGGCAGAGTAGTACCATCGGTATGTTTGGAAAAAAGTAAATATTCAGTGACTTTTCATCTACCACTAAATAACCTAGTCCTGCTGTCTCTTTGTATGGCCCATAAAGTTCATGTTTTCTCCCTATAGTTGTTCTTTGTCTTATTATAGCTTCTGGTCATTTACTTAGTTGACGTTTGAGGCCTTAGGTGTAGAGAACCTGTATATGCACTATTTTGCTCTCAGGCCCTCATACGGTGGTTGACATTGGCTGCATTACTGAAATGAGCAGACAGAAATAAATGTGAAGTTTATTTGTCTGATTCACTCAGTGTATTTTGTTTTCATTTATTAAAATTATCTCTTTTGGATATCTATTATGGTTCTGTTTTTTAGGAAATATATGAAGAATCATCATCATCATGGAAAAGAAACAAAGAATGTTTTTGGGCCACCAGTGACTAATCATACATTTTAGAGCTTTAAGTCTTAAGTTTGGTATTATTGATAATCTTTTGAATTTTTATCTACAGAGAGGATAGTTTACTGAAGCACAGTCTTTTAGGTGGTGAAACTGGGTTGAGTGGGAGAAAAAAATGCAAAATAAATGGTTCTGGGGGACAAGGGTCTGGGCGCTAGAGATGGGGAAGAAGGGACATCATTTAAACGTGAGGAAAGATATCTGTCACAGATGTACCCTTCTGTGATTCATTTCTATTACATACAAGTCCACTCAGGAAAGTGTGGCCCCTCGTCACCCACCTCGGCTGTTCAGAGACCTCTGTCCCCGCCCCCAGAGCATTCACAGTGTTGTTATCAGGGTACAAACATGCAAATGCTGGCAGAACTGGAAAGTCAGTGTCAGATAATCTCGCTACGGCGTGTCATGTGTTTCAGAACTTAAATAAAAACAAAACTGGCTCCGTGACTTAGACAGCTTAAAAATAGTATTTTGCTGTTTTATAGAATTTAATGATAAACTTAAAATATGAAGATCTCTAATATTTCAGTCTACAATTGTACCGTCATACTTTTGTATTTTATTAGTCATTAATCAGTATACGAGTCAGCATTAAATTGTCAAGAAACTAACAGCAACATGCTCTTGTGCCAAAGTACTGCTTAACGTTTAAAATTTAACACATGACTGTTAAAATTATTTTAAGGAAATTAATAGTAGAGAAATTATATGATTTCTGCAGTGTTTGAGGTCATTTTTTCTGGATACTTAGGCAACATTATCATTAATGAAATCGTTAAAGAATAATGTAAGATTTTTATACTAAATGATAGTGTTTGGTCGATCAACTTATATATTCCCTTGACAGATCTGAATATATAAATCTCGTGCCTTTTTTGAAAAAAAGTTGTCAGCTTTTTTAGGTATGTTTGACAAATAAAACTTACATATTTAAAGAATACAGTGTGGTGTTTTTTTGAAACCAGGGGATAAAGGACAAAGTACAAGGGTCCAAGTAAATTAATGGTAAGATAAACCTAAGGGAAATTACAGTCCAGAAGACAAAGCACTGATAATTGCGGATGACAAGTACCTGGCAAGCAGCAGGAAGCCTGCACTTCCGCGCTTCTCGGCCCCTTCCCACACTTAGGACGAGCGGTATAGGAGGGTCTGGATTCAGGTGCTTCCTTGGCGTCCTTGCTTCCTCCTCTCGTGTGGACTTTCCTTTGTTCGGCCTAATGATTGACACCCGGTTCTGTTGACCCTGCTTGCTGTCCTATCCTGCCTTTTTTTGTCACCCTAAGTACAAAACCCAAAGGGAGCTGGCTACATCTTGATGAATGTTTGTATTGTACTCTAAAGTGCCATCGGGATCCAGGAAATGTTAGCACTTTGTTGTTTTTGGATTCAGTTATTGAAGGTATGTTCTCTTAGCAGATTTTAAGTAGACAAAATCCTTAAATAATAAAACATTTATATTATTTGGATAGTGGACATCACAACATTAGCACTGTATATGTTAAGAACAAAGAGTAAACTTTTAGACTTTAAAGTTGTTTCTGTGCTAAACCTAGTGATGCTGTTATGACTAATGAAAGCATTTTTCACCTGCAGAATTCGACAAATACTGAATACCTGTTCTGGGTCAGTCATCCTTGTCTTTGAGCCTTAAATATACTGGTGAAGATTTTGTGTCCTGTCTGACTGGAAGCTGCAAGACAGTCATGTTGGCTTTAGGGATCTCTGGGTTCCCTAGGGGGTCTGTCCTTTGGCCAGTCCAGAGGGACTGGCAGAAGGATCATGGCAAGTGATACTAACCCTCCTCCTCTGCTTTTCCTGAGTTAGGGTTCTCAGCCTTTAATTTCTTGTCCTGCAACTTCTTTTTCTTTCACCATTAGCCTGTGATCACTGGAGGTCAGGATGAGCATGCAGTAGTTAGTTGCATCATGTCTAAAAGCACATGAAGTTCATGGGCTTTTTCTATAGTTCATAAGTGATTCCTGGTGTTAATAAGATATATGTTGTATGTAATGTTTATATGAGCTATGTATGGATTTCAAGGTTTTTCTCAAGTATGTTTAGTGGACCTTTATTAAGGGTAATTATGTTTTCAAAGAGTACAGAGCATATTGTCATCTAGTCGATTTTATTCTAAATCTGGAACCCACATTGCTTGGTTTTTAAGCCTGCAACAGAGATGTGAGGGATGTCATGTGGGGCATGGTGGAAGCAGGATCGAACATCCTCAAAAGAATTTAGTGGCCTGATCTGGTCTG
The DNA here is from genome assembly GCA_004026965.1 of Petromus typicus. NCBI lineage: Eukaryota > Metazoa > Chordata > Mammalia > Rodentia > Petromuridae > Petromus > Petromus typicus. The sequence continues at coordinate 13,090 of PVIR01016527.1, read as the reverse complement.
AAATGGGCTCTCCCAATTTTTGCTTTCTCTGGAGTTACTTTGTTATCTGGTAGTTGAGATATTATGGGTTGGCCTCACTCTGATAGGAAGGCTCTGCAACTTAGCTACCTAAGTAATTGGAGAAGTGACGTAAAAAAAGTAAATGAATGAATCATCAGCCTTTAAACAGACTACTTGCAAGTTCTCAAGGGCATTTTGGAACAGTGGCTGAACTTTGAATATGATTGTCAAAGATTTCACTTCAGAAGTAGTGAATTCATATTTATGTTTGAAGAAGTTTTGAATGGGTAGCAAGATGGAAAAGGTTTTAACATTTTCAAGTGGAAGTAGCAGCAGGTGTGTAATAAACGAAGTATTTTGTAGATATTTTTGTCTTTTGGATATGATGTTTAGTCAATATATTTCCAGTTTGTTAATAAAATGGTAATTAAGAATCCAGTAGTTTGGGTCTTGGTTTCAGATTCCTGAAAATAGATGTATTAGAGAATTAGGAAACAAATATCTGGATAGAACGTGAATATCTCGATATTTCTTCCTTATTCCACTGCCCCTTCCCATCAGTGTGGATGGCTGCCTAGGCCTGCTGTCCTCTTCCCTCCAGCCTACATTATACACAGTACACTTGGACCTCACACTCTTCACTGCACCCGGAAGCCCCTCCCCTCTTTGTCTCCCTCCAGGCTTCCTGCTTGTAATGGCGTGTGTTAGCGAGCTACTCCTGCTTTAGGTGTGTTTCCTGTACTTCAGCCTGACTAAATGTTACCTTCTCTCGTTATCTAAAACTGGAATCCTGAATCGTTATCCTGCCTTGTATTTTGCTATGGTTATTTTTTCCCCCAGTACCAGCAAATGAACTCAGTACCTTGTGCTTGCCAGGCAGGTGTGGCACCCCTGAACTATATCACCAGACCTTTGTTGTGGCTCTTAATGCTTCCTGATGAACTTACATATACATCTCAAAATATCTGTTGAATGAATACCAATGCTATTGGTGTGATAGTTATATCCCAGAATAAACGCACTTGATGTGTATAGCTGTAGTACTCTCAGATGTCAGAAAGCATCTGGCCACGTAAATGATTCACACACTCACATTTTAGGTCCTCTACTGCCTTCCCCACTTCCATCCTATGACATTTCACCGAACTTGATTTGTATGTTGTAGTTAGATGGATCATCCAGGAGAGGGTGGTAGAGTCAGGGCTATAGTAAGCAACTTTTGCTTGTTGTTTTTCTTTTCATAGAACAAATAGTTTAATAGCAGTGTTCTTCATGATAAGTCTGGCACAGTCCTTAAATGAAAATGAGACCCAAACTTTGCAAAAGATGTCCAATCTTTAATTGGTATCTTTGTTTAAATTCTGATAGATTATGATGAGAAGAATTTTTCAGTGCTTAATATAAACTTTAAAAAATGAATTGCCTTTAAAAAGTAGGTAAACATAATTATTTTCCAATGAATTACATGGAACAAAGTGGTAATTGTAATGTAGTTGCTTAGCAGCATTTCCTAACTTGCTCTGGGAAAACACAACTGATCTTTTTTCCAACATTTTCCTCCATTTTGCAGAATGAGCCCAAAGCCTTCACCCTGAGCTACATCTCTATCTAGCTCTTCTTTTTTAAATGTGGAGACAGAGTCTCACTAAACTGTGGCTCAAATTTGCAATGCTCCTGCTTTAGCGTCCTAAAGTAGGCCCAACTCCAAATTATATTTTAATGTGAAATACATGCCAAACACTCTTGCAGGGGATTGTTATCCTAATGAGATGTTTTTCGATGCTGAGATGGGCCAACAAGAGCAAGACGGCATGGCTGACACAGGAGGTGATGTTGTGCATTTACACAAACCAAACTAGTCTGCCGTTTGTACACTGCTGAGCGTCTGTGACCCCGATTCACATCTTTTAATTCTGTAGTGTGTTCATTCCAGCACATTTTAAGAAGCTTAGACTCTATTTATTATCACATTTTAAAAAAATCTATATTAACTATGCTTTTATATCTTGTACTTTGCCTAATTTTTTTTCGTAATAGATCAGTCCTAGGCTACTTATATCCTGAATCCTCTGAAATGGAATTTAGAATGTCTTCTGAAGCCAAATAAGTCTGATAGAACATACACACAATGAAATATACACTACAACTTGCGAAAATCGACACCCAAGAACTTTTATTTTCAAAAGCAACTTTAACTCAGTAATGTGGTACAAATAGTGGTTTACACTTAAAGTTTTCTGTTTTGTTCTTATGCTATGATATGAGAAAAGTTATTAGTTTGGGTCAGTTTGATTTCCATTTCTTAAAAATCCAATGAGTTGTGCAACTTGATATACAGACATAGATACATTCATTTTTATAGTTCTAGTGGAGAGAAAAAAAGAGACAAACACACAGACAAAGCAAATTTGATATCAGAGACCTGTGCGTTATTTACGAAGGAAACAAGATAATTTCTTTCTTAAAAAACACATAATTTCTAACTTGTGCAATATATACATTTATGAGTTGATCTGCTAAAATAAATCAAGTACTTGTGATTATATTTACACAATGGCTACCTTTTTATTCTTTAAAATTACAAGTAGTTAATATTTCCAACTTTGTCCTCTAGATATTTAAGTTAATCTTTCAAATGGATTAAAATGTTATGCCAACTTTATATACATGAAGGACAAAATCCTTAAAAGTTAATAATTGATTTATGTGTGCTAATTAAAATATGAAAGCAGCTAGTATCAGAAAGCTAAGTTTAATTAATTTTGCCTTTTTAATGGTGTCGTTATAAGATTTTCATATATTGGGTTATAGTTTATCAGGATAAAGATAGTAAAAATTACACCTTTTAAAAATAATTTTCAGTGTTGTCACATGACATAATTGGCTTTAGTTTTCTTTTTTCTTCACAGTTAATAGATGACTTTCACTGTTTTATGAAAATGAGATTGCTAGTTCAGAAAATGTACATCAGGAATTCCTAATTTGTTGCTAAATAAGTAATGCAGAATTTTCAGTCTCAGTGCTACGTCTCCAAGCTATGTCACTATTCTTTAAGGTTGGTAAGACGGCCGTGTCTGAAGCACCTCAACATTTCTATTTTATACACCTTGACTATATACCATTTATGAAATGGAAATTATATTTTTAAAGCCCTGTACTAAAAGTACGGTTGAATGAAACATGTAACTTGAAAAAAAAAATATATGCCCTCTCTCCTTAACTTTTTGTCTAGTACAGGGATTAAACTCAGGATCTTGTGCTCATGAGGCAGGCGTGGCACCACTGAGCTATATCCCTTCCCCTCCCCTTAATTTTGTGTATAAAAACTTGACTTTACTTAAAAGTGCTTGATACTTTTATACTCCTGCTGGGAGTCATTTGGCAAAGTGAGGAGGTATTTATGATTGTCATGTCTGAGGAAGAATATTTTACCTGGCCTCCATTAGATAGAGGTCAGGGATAGTGCTAGACAACATTCTACCCACTCCCCCAAGAAAATCACCTGACCAACGTGACAGTAATGCCAAGGCTGGAAAACCCTACAGTACAGTAGTGCCATAAACATTAGAAAATAAGCGACTGACTCTAGCTGTAGTTGTCCAACTGCTCCACGGAAACGGTGTATCAGGCAGATTATGTCAAGGAAGCTGAAGTTCTCAAGTATGTGACCTTAATTTACTACTTATCTAAGGAGGAGAGGCAGAATAAAGTAAAAGGGATGATGTGTTTTGTAAAGTACACTGAAAAAACTGGCAGTAGTTACACAGTTTGTTAAATATTCTTTATCATTGTAATGACTAGTCTCAACCTTTTTTTTTTTAAATAAAAAAATTGTTGGAATGAAAGAGTGAGTCCTCAGCTGTTAAAAGAATTGGGTCTGGCTCATCTAACTAGAGAAAATACCACACTGTTTTTATTATAAATCCTCATATTTTATGGCTAATTCTTTTGTTCTTTTTTCTCATCTTGCTTTGTCCCGATAGCTCTGTACGGTCGTTTAGGCACCAGGCCAGCACTGTGGCTACGTCCAGGCATCTGCATATGGGCAAACTGTGTTCTCCTCTGATGTCTTCTCCAAGTCACATTCTTGGAGGATTATCTATTTATAATATAGGAGGTGCAGATTATGAACTTTTAAAACTTCAAGCATCCCTCCTGAGCCCCCAGCTAGTCTCCCCATTTTATACCGAGGACACTGGAGTTCACAGAATTGGAGGATTTGTCCAAGAAAAGCTGTAGATAGAGTGTCCCACGTGAGATGGTCCCCATTGCCCTTTCCAGCTCCCTTGTCCTCAGAGTTATCCCTAGAGAATGTGTGGGCTCAGAGATGAAGAAAAGAAAGGTAAGAAGTGGCCCTGCCCCTCAAGGGCTATTTATAATACAGGATGCTACTTGTCAGAATGCGCCTTACAGAGCCTCATCCTTATCTCAGGAGCTGGGGCAGAAGAACGGATCTTTTAAACAAACTTGTCCAGGTGATACTCAGTCTTCTAGAAACAAGCACAGGAAATGCACCTGCTAATTTTGTGGATTCTGATACCCCATCCACAATTTCTTACCAATTTCCAAGATGTTTTACTTTATCCTGTTTATATGCTCTAAAATTCCAACATTGACCTTCACTTAGTCTTATTTTCTCTTATTTGTTTAACCGTAAACAAAAGTAGCTTCCCGAAGTTAAAGAGTTTAATACAGTAATTCTCACAGGTGCGTGAAGGAGATGACTTTTTCATCCCGAGCCCCCTTCCGAGGGCGTGGAGATTTGGGTAAAGGAAATGTGCCCCCTGAGAAGGCTGACTGCGGGCACTTCTGCCACACAGAGCACCAGGGCCGTGGGACAGCAGTTCATCAAGGGAGCAGAGAGTGGTGAAGAGTTTACTCATCTTATAAATAAAGTTCACCAAATTCCTGCTGTGCCAGCTAATCCAGTCCTACGAGGGACCTGCTGTTTAAATTTCCTTCTTGCCCAGGCTTTCCACAGATCGGATTTTTCCATGCATTTGTTACAGGACAGGTTATAAGCAACATTTTGCTCCTTGGCTTCTAAACTACCCCTCCCCAACTGGTAGGAGGGATATCTAAGCTGCTTTCAGCTATCAATCATATTTCAATAACAGTAAGGTAGGAATCTGAAGAGGCAGCCAGGGAGAAAAAGAATCCATAGCAAATTTTACCTAGTTTATAAATAAAAGTATCACTTAAAAATACACTCTGTTGCAACTTTGAATGAACAGTATAAATTGAAAAATAACCTGTGCTAGGTTTGTCCACTCTTGTTAACATTATGACAATTTTATCTATATAGAAATATCCAGCATGATATAATGCATATTACACATATATAATATGCATTACATATAATGTAATTTGCATTACACAATACGTGGTATGATACATATTATAAAACAATATGTATTTGTTATAAATAATTATATGTGGTATGTATTATGTATAGTATATATTATTACGTATATATTTTTGGTTTTTGCATTGAAATCATTTTAAAGAAAGCATGTCACACATACCCCCAAATCTGCAAAGTGTTACAGTTTTCTTTAAAACTTGCATAGTAGAAGCATTTTAGATTTCCAACATAATACAATAGAATGTAAACTCTGTACCAGCCAGTTTAAGGGTTACTTTTTTTCTTCTTTGTAAAAAATAAGTCTTTTGCCCCTTTTTTACTCCTGATCCTCACACTGCAAACCGACCAGCAGTTTTCTCTTAAAATAAAAAGCTAATCTAACTAACACATTATTTAAACACTTAGACTTAAACAAAAGTCCCTTGGTTGGTGACCATAGCAGTCCCGGCCAGGATGCGGCCCTTCCCACCGCGTTGAGTTTGCCAGGAGGTTCAGCTGTTGAGTTCTGTGGTCTCGTCAATCTCCTCTGGATTTTTCATCATCTTTTCATATTTTCTTTTAAAGAAGCCAAGCTGGGAAGATGATATAAAATGTTACCACCCTTTGTGTATGATGAATATCCCAGTTTAAGCATTGCTCAGTAAGTACATATATCACAGCGCACCCGATAAATGTACACAGTTAAAACATGATGTTATCACCATGACTTATTTGGCACAAAGCCCCTGACCTTCTCTGATGCCCACTGTTTCTTAGACCCTCTGAGCATCCCGGAGGCTCTGGAGAGAGTCTTGTGCAGACTGCTGGACCCTTTAGTGACTGTGATCCTTTTAGTGAGGAAATTAACATCCAGAGAGTTCAACATTACATAAAAATAAAATTCTTGCCTTTTTTCTTTTTACTGTGTTGGGATTGAACCCATGACCTCATATACCCTAAATAAGTACTCTACCACTAAACCACACTCCTAGATCTTAGTTCACTTGGAGACAGGGTCTCAGGAAGTTGCCCTGACTGCCCTTGAATTTAGGATCCTCTGACCTTAGCTTTCTGGATATGTGAGATTAAAAGCACGAGCCACCATTTTTAGCTTCTCAGTGTGTACTAATTTGAAGCAGAATAAAATGTTCAGGGCCCTTGAAGGAATTTTTTTTTATAAGAGAAAATCCTAATGAGCTTCAAAGACATGAATTAGAAATGATAAATACAAACATATTTATTTTTCCAAAATAGAAGAGTACCTTATAATATTTAAAAGTGCTGTTTTATAAGGGGATTTATATGAGAGGCTTCCAAGAGCCCTGTGTTTTAAAATGGGAAACTTTTCTTACCTTCCATAAGACAGAAGCCAGAGCTAAAAGCAGAAGAATTCCGGCAATTACACTTCCTACTATAACTCCGACTGGCACTTCAGCTTTCTCGTTGGGTTTCATTATCATAAGAGGAATCTGGAAATACATGTTCACAACTGAGTTATCAAATTTTTATGTTGAAGAAGTGAGAGCCTTGCCCAGTTCAGTAACCCTATAAATGAACAACCCCAACTCTAGAAAGCCAACGTGACTGATATCATGATGGTGCACATTATACAGAAAAACTTTTAAAGAAAAAACTGTAAAATCTAGATAACAGATACACATTTTCTAGATTTTTCTCCTCAGTTGCATTAGTATTGTTCATCTGTCATGTTTGACAGCCCTTGATGCTTTAGCTATTTGTAAAATAGGGACTTTAGTTTCTGCCCCCAGTTTTCGACATCTAGCAAAAGCAGAGGATCTTGGGGAAAGAGCTCAAAGATCCGCCTGACTCAGCTCTACTGTGGTTCAACAAACACCTGTGTTTCAGGTTTCTGTGCTTCTAATTTCTCTTAAATCCCACATAAGGTTGGTATCAACTACTGGAAACTGGAAATATCTCTGTGTTCAAGCTGACCTGTTCAAAAAAAAAAAAGGGCCTCTGAAAAAGGGATGGTGAGGGTGAATTTCCACACCCGGTGTTGATGAATGTGGTATCCAAGGGTCGAACCCGGGTCTTTGTACTTGCGCAAGGCAAGCACCGGAACCACTGAGCTAAACCCCCGGCCCAAAAGAGGATTACTCTGGAGGGTATTTATGTCTCTTCACCCTCACTTCGTGCATTCTGTGGCGCTGGAATAAAATGGCGGCCAACAGTTTTAATAATAACACTGCCTATTTTATTTTTTTTCCTGTAATTGAGGAAAGAGTATCAATCATTTTCTTCAGAAGATATTTTTTTAAAAGTTCTGTCTTAAAACAAGAGGACGATATTTACTTGATGTTAAATTTCCGTAGCAAATGAGCGATTTTATGTCACATAATGTATTGGCTGGGCTAAACTGGAAGTGAGCTTGGTGACTGGACTGTTCATTATTAATATCTTCAAAATCTAAAATTCTGGTTTTTTTCTAAGTTTATGAATAATGTGTCTTTAAATATCTGTCCTTTTTTTTTTTTTTTTTTTTTTTCTTTACTGGTAATTATCTGCCTGCTTCTCTCTCTTACGGAGATTCTTAATATGCGGGTCCATGGAATCTGGAGACATGAGTATAAAACTGATTTGTCACTTTCAAGTCAACCTGTGATTAAAATAAATGTGGGCCACGGATTTAGCTCAGTGGTTCCGGTGCGTGCCTTGCAAGTGCAAGGTCTGGAGTTTAATCCCTGCCAAGCACGTACCACAACACTGGGATGGTGGCGGCTGCTGCCTGTAAACACAGCAAGGGAGACAGAGGCTGGAGGACTACTGTGAGCTCAAGGGCGGCCTGGCCTACATAGTGAGTTCCTGGACAGGCTGAACTACAAAGCAGAGCCTAACTCAAAAAGAAAAAAGAAATGTAACAATTTAGTACCTTCCTATAGAAAAATGTCACTTTATTATATATATATGTATATGTATATATATATATATACATACACACACACATACATAATGATTCAAAATAATATTCAAAAGTTGTCTATATGTCTGCTTATACTCAAAAAATGTTTTCACAGATGCAATTAAATAAAAATTGGCTTCTGTTGCTTATCAGTACTACTCAAAAAAAGCCAAGATAAAAATATCACAAGTTCATGAAACTATTCATTGGAATTTCTAGTGGATATGTTCATGACTGCTATCCAAAAAAGCAAAGCCTACAGCTGAGTTTTACTTATTTTTTTTTTTTAAACTGCATTGTTCTAAAATGAGCGTTTAACAAAAATGAACAGTGCTTTCTTCCCTGGGCTGTGTTAAGAGCAGTTCCAACTTGAAGTCTGCATTTCCTTTGGCTCTATTTCTGACTTTCCATGGGCGGCTTCGGAAGAGAGGGCGTGGGCTTGCACTGCGTGTCCTAAGGCAGAGGCAGCAAAGCTTGGCGTGCTGGGTGGAATCATTTTCCTTGGGACAACAGTAGGATGGCAGTGAGCTGTATTCTCAGCACTGAGAAAGGCACAGAATTCACAAAGACACTGGTCTTTTAAGCAGGTCTGTGGGCTGGAGCTGTGGACTGAGGCCAGCTGCCCGGCTGAACTTGGGGGCAGAGTCATGAACTCACAACTTCGGACAAAAACTTCAAGCCAGCAGATTAGCGAGGCATGGAAGTCCCGCTTTCCTATATCTAAAAATGGCAAATGCTAACCAGAGTCCTGTTGCAAAGGAGAGTTGTCTGTGCCAGACTTTGCAACAGAAACCCTTTGTGTTCTGTAAAAGTACATTTCTCTAAAGGGCCATTTTTATCAAGGGGAGCATTATCATTTTTTAGAATGTAACACTATGAATGGACTTGCCACACTGTGTCAGTCTGGCTGGAAGATAAACTTTAAAAAAGATCTTCAATAATAAATGTCTTATTTATTAGGGATGCTTCGGTATTTCTTAAGAATACCCTATAATTTCTGATTTAAATAGTCAAAACTTAGATTTTATGGCCTACAATCTAGATGGCTTCATATTAGCCTAAAGGAAGAAAGAACTATCACGTTGGTGTGGGTATGGAGAGGGGCACAGGGCCTCCCTAACAAGACACTGCCCTTTTGTTAAGCTTTTCTTTGTATAATCGCTTCCTGGAAATCCAGGCTGGGGGCCTAAAGCACAGTAATTATAAAACTGAACTTCTGAGAAGCAAATACCACTGCGAAGCTCAACACAATGGATGTCGATTCTTAGAGTTTCAGTACGATACTTCCGTATATGTGAGGCAAGAAAAATTATTATCTACATTTTTAGAAATTGAATCCCTTTTGTGAGGAAGCATATGACACACTCACCGTGACAGTGTTTTCTTCGATCACATATATTTGAGGGTTATAGGTATTGATTTCTGCAGTTGCTGTCAGCTGTACTGCTTGGAAAGTGGACTGGAACATACAGAAAAGAAAACATTTTACTGTAGCAGCAGAAAGACTGACACGTTTTTAATTTATTTCCTGGAGGAAAATAACAAGAACAAAAGAATGTTAATTGTGATGTAAGAACTTTTACAGCAGGACTTCCCATCAGAATTTGGTGGGCAACTTCTAAAATGTACAGACTACTGAGCCCTATGACTGCAAATTAAACAAATCCCTGGGAGAGGACCAGACAGATGCCAGCTGGGATTTCTCCACGTGGGACTCAGACTTGAAGAGGGCTCGAAAACAAGAGTTTAAATTTATGTTTTTAATTGGGAAATACCATAGTTAAGATTCTCTAAAAGTTTCAGATATGACAGGCAATTGCATGCAATATTTTTATAGATTTAGATAAATGAATCATAATGGAATGAAACAAGCCAAAATTTAAGCCATAAGAGGATTTTCTTTGGGGATATAAATGATTACATAATTTTATGTAAAAGTATACTTGAACTTCACAGTACCTGGCCTCAGTGGATACCTTAAACTTTTTGGCATATTTCATTATATCAGGAATAAGTTCAGATTTCCTGGTGTAAGTGTCTGTATGAAATAGTCCTGGTTATATGGAGTAGGTATATAAGAAGGTCATATTATATGTTGACACTGCTAATAATCTAATACAAAAATATTTTTATATATATTCTTCAGTCTATTCTTCAGTCTATTTCTATATTCTTCAGTCTATTTTTCATTGGAAAATTTATTGAGGTGTATACGTCACTGTAGTTGTTTTCTCTAAAAGACAAATACTAAGTCCGATACTAACTCAGATTTTAGAAATGTTTTCACATGCTCTGCTAGCAGGACTCAGTTTTTCTGGTTACTAGGGCACGAGACCCAACATGCTCCATGAGATCATTTGCTAAGCTCTCTGTAGGAGCCAGAGAGAGAATATATTTCCAAAAAGTGAGCAATTTGTTTCCTTCACACTGGCTGAGTCTCTGGTTACTCTTAATTTTCTCAAGATGGAAGATTACATCAGAAGTTAACCCTCATCTTGGGTCCCTTAAACATATATTACGTGGGAAACACTGACTGTCAATAATGCTTGAAGATTTTAAAAAAAGAAAATTGTACTTCAGTGAATGCTAGTTTTTTCATAGTTCCTGTGGCAGAATGATCTATCACAACACTGACATATCTGCACTCCAAAAGCCTTTCTTGTGGGCACACAATATCCTGTAGGATTTTCCAGCTGAGGTGGGCAAACTGAAGTGGCAGATCCAAGGAGCACAGCTGTTGCCATTCACCAAGGCTTCTTCCAAAGCCAGCCCTTCAGTTTGGAAGGCTCTGTGAAAACTCTACTTGCAGATTTGCATTCCTAAAAAAAAAGGTGACCGTGGAAAGCAGCATATCACCCGGCTCTTACAGAGGAAATGAGACAAACATTTCAGCCTGGATCTCCCAGGTGGTCTCAGAAATATCTACTTTGCAGTTGAAATAACTTTAAACAATATGAGGATAAACATGTGACCTTTCTCTTAAAGATGTTTTCTCAGTTTAACCAATATAAGCATGTTGAAAAGGACAAGAAATATATTTTACGTTGGCTCCTAGAAATGAAATGGTGCTTCTGAAAACTGTTAGAAAGGTCTGATTAAAAAGGTCTCATAGTTAAAATGATGTAGAGCTTTAAACAAACTCAAACCAAATGCTTTCTACAGAGCTGGAAGGATTTTATTTTGATGTGCAAAGTCAATTTTCCTTCCCATTTTCCCATTCAGAAGTTTCCTATGAAAACTTGTTCCTCAAATCCAGAGCCAAAAACAAGTTGGTAAAATAGAGCACCAAGCTACTACAGCTGGGAAGGTGGTGCAGCAGGCAGCACCTTGGAGGACTTTCTTTTGAAGGTCTGGAACCAATGCAACTAACAACAAGAAAAAAAAAATGACAAAGAAAACCAAACCTCATTTCCTCACTCCTTCAATTCTTTTGTTCCCCCTATCTTTTCACCACTCCTTTTTTAAAATTTCATCTTCATAAAAGAATCCTACTCAAATTCTGGCTCCGGAGAAAGTTACAAAGGGTCCTAGTCCTGTAATCTTGCACAAAACTCCATAGCGGGGAATGGTGACTATTGGAAAAGTCGTAAAGTGATGAAAAATAGTCAGTAGAATCTGGTATAAGCACCCTCGGAACTTTCTTCTTGCTTTAAAAAGTGCATTTTCCCAAGAGGTTTCATCACTTCAATCAAAGCCAGTGTTAGCAAAAGCGTCAGATTTCAGGAGGCCTGTCTATCTCTGTATTTTCACACTAGACTGAAATTCTGGCTACCCAAATCCATACTGAAATATTGCTACAGGAGCCACACACCTGCCCAACAGAAAAACAATCCTTACATTGTTTAGCACTTTCTTCAAATTTGTCATGTGCCCACTGGGTGCTCATCAAAGGAAAAGTAAAGCAAGAGAGTAGAGGGTTGTCACTGAACAGGAAGATGGGTCCGTTGGCTGGATTTATCTCCTGGCTAGTTTGAGATCCATTAGCAACGAGCTCAAGAAGAGACACATGTGGGCTGGAGATTTAGCTCAGTGGTTCCAGCGTCTGCCTGGCAAGCGCAAGGTCCCATATAGAAGACCAGAGATGAGGGTTAACATCTGATGCAATTTTCCATACTACAGTGCCAGGTGTGGTGGCTCATGCCTGTAATTCTAGCACTCAAGAGGCAGAAGCAGGAGGACTGCTGTGAGTTCGCGGCTAGCCTGGGCTACACTGTGAGTTCAGGGCCAGCCATGAAACCTTGTCTCAAAAAACTAAAAAAGAAAAAGAGACACATGCATCTTTATGGGGATATGGTAGGGATCTAGAAGACAGAAATGAGCATTTAGCGAGGTGTCAAAGCAGACATCATCTGTAGCCAGGTGGTAGCAAAGGCAGCTTGACACCACTCCTGTAGATGCTGCACATTGACATGGAGTCCTGAAGAAGCAAACGCTTTCATGAGCTCTCCAGTGATTTGGGGGCACAGTCAGATCAGGTGAGCGCTGCAGAGTGACGGCCGCTCACTGCCTTCACAGTAAACCTGCTCTGGGATGGTCAGGCACCACCGACAAAAACCAGAATGCCATTTGTCAAAGGGAACCAACTCTAACAATGAAAGCTTACGTTTTCCTCCACTGAGGAACCCAGTGGACGAAGCTCGTACTTACTGCAGCAAAAGTCCTGTTCCAAATTCTGGTAGACACATTAATGAAGTATTCTCCTTTTATGTCAAGGTCCTTGAACCAGCAGGTCACATTACTACAGGAAGCAGTTCTGCAGTCCTTTCACATTCGAGTCAACAAGGAAAGAAGAGAGGGTTAGTATGGGTGTAAAAAAATAAGTGCTA